>JMSD01000004.1:445644-552285 GCA_000715435.1 Paramecium caudatum
TAAAATAACCTTGGTTAAGATGCCATAATATTTGTTTAATATTATATATTAACTATTTCTTTTCTTTCTTATCCAAAATATTTTGGTATTTTACCAGCCGATTCTTTTGGATATCCAAAGTCATAAACTTAAAATGCTGTTCCCCAAAAATTCCTTTCAATTACTCCAACATATTCCTCAGAATATTTGACATATTGAATTTACTATAAAAATTATATTATTTAAACCTCTTTTTCAAAAATCAATATCTCACCATGAGGAGAGTCTTGATAAGCTACTAAATGTTATTTGTCTTCAGCCTCATCTTAAAGTCTATAATAATGAGGATAATCAGATTCTTCTCGAATATGAGTTTTTGTTCTTTAGTTTTTGAAAAACTAATATTTTTACAAAGGTTAGAAGAATCTTTTTTTTCTACTTTCAATCTTTTTATATTAGCTTCTAAAAAATAATGTGCCAACCTATAATTATTTTTTATTAATTTGAACTAAAATAATATCATCTTTAACTAATTTAATTTATGCTTATGCTACATTCATTATAACTTTTTGTAGATGGGGATTAGTAATATTTTAAGAATAAATTCCAGCATTGAATTAGAAATATTGAGTAAGTAAACTAAAAATTATTATTATAATTACGAATAAAAATAAGAAGAGTATTCTTTAGATTCATATTAAAGTGTTATTAAAGCAAGTTTAATGAGTGTATAAAGATTCAATGTTTCACTTATTTAGGCAATTATAAGATCCACAATTCTTGTACAATTCAAGATGATTGCACATATTAATAATCGATATATCAGTTTTTATGGCTTATTGCTTATATGGGTCTTGAAAAGTGATTTACTTTATTAAAGTTTTTCGAAGCTTTCAAAAAAGAAAAGAAAATCCTAAACAACAGGAATCTTGATTCCATGAGAGCATACAGCAATTATCTAAACAACATCCTCTTCTTTATTATAATTTTCAGACAAAGATGGTAATTAATCAAAGTACCTTTCTATTAAATGTATACATTTACTTTCGATCAACAAATATTGAATATTCTATTTTCACATCTAACATTGATTAATCAACATCAGCAGATTTCATGACCAAAATTTCCTAATTAATCATACATTTTAAATCTATTTATAGATCTTTCTTTTTCTTTGCCTAAGAGGGTTTGCAATCAAAACCAAAAAATCCCATTGATTATGTATCATCTTGCTCTTATTTGTGTTTTGGCAATATATAATTAAACATAAAAATAATAATATTTTCAGTAAATACCAGGAATCTTGATTATTATTTTCCAACCTATAATATTAATAATTATCAATGTAATTTTAAGTTCAGCATCTGCATGTGGCCTTTTATTCATTTGCATAAAATGGAAAGCTAAAGAAAACGATGATAGCTAAAATTTTATAAACCTTTGGTTACAATGAAATGCAATAAAATGAGATATTAAACAAAGTTAATGAAGAAGAAATAAGTAAAAGTAATTCTATATACAGATTATAGATAATTTTTGTCTTTGTTTGGATACAATTTCAAACCTGATATGTTCATTAATCCATATCAAGTTGAAGAATCAATTCCAATTAAATATTCAAAAGAGATGATTGATAAAATATATGAAGAGTTTAAAGCACTCATAAATGAACAAAATTACGAAAAACTTTACAATTTTTTATGTATTAAAGATAATTGAAATAGGGAATCATAAGGGATTAGATCTAGTGAATATGGTTGATTAGACAACCAAGCAAATTTGTACTTTTATTGTTGTTCAATTATCAAATGAAATATTAGCTTTGAAAATATTATCAATGCTAGCAGATTATAGAGTGGATTTTACTTTTAAAGATTCATTAAAGCAAACTATATTATTTTATATATGCAGAGATGGTAAACTTAAACTACTTGATTTTGTTTTATCAACTAATTCTGTCAATCTCAATGATTAGGATAGTCATGGTTAAACACCTTTATTTTATGCAGCCAGAGAAAACAGAATAGAAATAGTATAAAGGTAATAAAAATTACTAATATTAGATTAGTATTCTCTGGAGCAGATGTAAATATTGTAGATAAACTATAGCATTAAACAGCAATTTTCTATTCAGCAAGAGAAGGACATTTAGAAATATGCAAAATATTGATTGAAGTAAAAGATGTATTTATCATAGAGTGGTTGTAATCCTTGCCATTAAGATTAATAAAAGAAAACTGCACTATTTTTTGCAAAAAAATTCAGTAAAAGAGAAGTTGTTGAATACCTGAATTAATTTTTGAATAAAAATAGAGAAGATTCTTAATATGCTAACAATGAAAGTGCTTAAGGGGAAGTACCAAAATTATAAAAAAAAAGAGTTAAGGATTTGCCTAAGCAAGCATATAAATTACTTTTTACAGATGAAGAGGGAAATTAGCAAGAAGTAACTGCATCAGAATTTTAAAAATTTTAAGAAACTTATCCAGAAATTGCTAACCTTATAACTAATGCTGATCAAATTATTGATGACGATCTGCTCAATGTGGCTCAAGATTAAGATAATTGGCAAAAAGCTGCTCTAAAAGTACTTTAAATACTTTGGAAAACAAAGGGTGGGCAATACTTTTGGGCTCCAGTTGATGTAAAAAAATATGGTATTGCCGATTATTATGATGTTGTTAAAAATCCAATGGATTTTGGAACAGTTAAAGTAAATTAATATTTAATTAAGAAAAAATTGAATGCTAATGTTTACAAATAATGTCGAGAATACTATTGCGATATGCTTTTGGTTTTTGATAATTGTATACTATATAATGGCACTGAAAACGAAGTTGGTCAAATTGGTGCCACTTTAAAATAGGAATTCGAAAACTTAATTCAGAATACCAAATTAAGTAAATATCTTTAATGATTTTCATTTTTTAACCCATTGAATTGATATATAATCAATTATGTTAATAATAATTTTTTTGTTATAACCAATACTTAGCTCGTCAAATAATGATTTTTATTAATAGGTATCTCTACCTTTATATAATGTATACACAATCGAAACAATAGAAGACAAAGGACTCATATATAAATATTATTTAACTGAGGAAACGAATAAGTTTACTTTAACAACCTATTGTAAAGCATACCCTAGTCATTTGAAAATAAATGTTTAATATTAACTAAGAGTTTCTCATTAGACTGAGAAGTAGTTTCAATTAGATTTTATCAATGGGACTTATTATGGGAAAACATCCCTCATTCAGAAAGCAATTGTCACAAATTATGGGATATTCATTTTGACAACAGATAAAATATTAGAATTTATTTAACACGATACAACAGAAGCAAACATTTTAACTTAAAAGTTTTAGTTAGAATTTATTGATTCAATAGATAATTCAGAAATATTTTACATTGAGGAAAGTAATAGGCTAATTCTCTTAAATGATGATTTTGTTTTTGAGTATGAAATTGTGACTAATGAAATTTTTGATTATACCCTTACGTTTATAAGAAAATATTAACAAAGTTAAATCAAAATTCCAGATATCAAATTATTGAAACTACTTGGTCCTTACATTTTCCTATTAACAAATGAGGGAAATCTTAATATTTATGATAGTGACTTAAAGAAGGTTTACACTGAATAAGAAAATATTATTTTCTTCAGCTTTTCATTAGATAAAAATTAACCTAAATTACTCTATATTGATGGAAATTTTACATTTTAATCAAAGCAAATATAAATGAATTAAGATGATTTACTAATTTTTGATTACACGTTTGAACATTTTCCAAACGCTTCAATGTTTGTGGAATATTAAAGTGGATTTTTGATAGTTGAAGAATAGGAACAAGGCAGCATCATTGTATAATATTTTTTCTAATCATAGATTGATTATCAATTTATTAATGATGAATGGAATAAAATTTAGACTCACTATGTGTAATTAAAAATAAAGAATATTGTAATAGAACAAAATTACGCAATATTGATTAGTGAAAATACTCAAAAGATCATTACTGTAGGAATTGATGGAAAAATTGTAAATAAATAAAACTTTAAATAAAAAAACATAGATTCTATCTCAGGA
Source organism: Paramecium caudatum (assembly GCA_000715435.1). NCBI lineage: Eukaryota > Ciliophora > Oligohymenophorea > Peniculida > Parameciidae > Paramecium > Paramecium caudatum. The sequence goes on from JMSD01000004.1 coordinate 449,718, forward strand.
CTATAGGATATTTTAGTATTTGAAAAAATTGAAAATGAAATTGATACTGTGAAGCATATTTATGCATACACACGATCAAAGGTGTTGAAATTGGATTTATTACATGTATTTATTTTATAAATGTTAGGTCTAATTTTAAATTAATTGCACATGCTAAAATGAAACTGAAGCCTTAAATTCTCCATATAATGTTAAACTTGAATATTACTCCAGTACTTGTGAAGATTGTGAGACTGTAAGGTAATATATCATTAATTTTAATTACACAATACTAACATAAGACAGTATAAATTAAGTATTGGTTGGAATTATGATTGGAATATCACTTTATTTGATAATCATTGGGATAATTTTGAAGAAATACTTGTAATATAGAAAGTGTATTTAACAGTCCAAAAATGGATCTATCCCATTTGAAACTATTTAAACATCACCTAAAGATGCTTCAATAACAGACAATAAATTAGAATTTAATTCTGTAGTGCAAGAAAAAGTGATTTGATATTTTTAATGATAATTTATATAAAATGAAAAGGAGTATTAATGTCAAACCAAAACAATATAATTTACAACTTAAACAAATCCAGGAATAAAAACCAAGATTAAGTATATATACAGAAGCAGATGATTAAAGAACTTATAAAATAGTAAATAAAACAAATATTTAGAACCAATCAAATTAATCACCAACAAACAAAGGAGAATATAAAATATTTCAAAACAGATGGAAACTAAATAAAGGAATTGTAAATAATAAAACAAATCGAATCCTAACTGAATAGAATCCAGAATCTGATGCAGAATTTCCTAACAATTCAAGATTGATTTAGCCTTCAACAAGAACAAAAAGATCTATTTCATAAAAGCGTAACAATAGCATAAGTGATTACAATTAATCAGCTAGAAATGCTTCTTAATAACGATAATAATTATTTACAAGTCAAAAATAGCGATCATTCTCAATACAATAATAATAAGCAACACCAAAGTAATAAAAAACAATATTTAATTCAGTTGTTGTTAAGAACATTAATAATGATATGAAATCCTTTATTACATATTATGAAATAACACTTGATGAATGGGATAAATTTGGTAATAGATTTCCTCCAGGATATTAAAGGGAGAAATTATTAGGAAGAGGTGGTTTTTCACTTATATGGCTTGCAAAAGACTTAAAATGTGGAACGATATGTGCAATTAAATAAATACCAAAAAAATCAAAGCATGAAACACATTTTAAAGAATTAGCATTTTGCACATAATTTTATAATAAGGGTGGTTAAATAAAATCATAATATTAGTAGTTTGAAGGTGCTAGAAATTTATGCAAAATGTTGGATTATTATATAGATAGTATGGATGTTTTTATTATCTATGAAGTATGTGGGTTTTCTTTGGGTACTCAACTGTATGATTTTGAACCTTGCAATAATAGTTATAAGGTATATTAAGAATACATGGTAGTTGATTCCATAGAAATTAAGTTTACTATTTAAACAATTCCCTGTCAGTTTATACAAATTTATAAAGAGAATTACTCAGACTATTGAATTAATTGTTAAAACAGGATGGGTACACAGTGATATAAAAAGTGAAAATATTTTAATCTCTTATGGATCATCAGATATTGATATTAAATTAATTGATTTCGGCTCTTCATTTAAATTTGTTGAGGTTTTTGAAAAATTTTCAATGGCAACTCCAGAATATATGTCACCTGAAATGTTAACGTTTATTTTAAGAGAAAATTAAATGTCTTATGATTCTTAATTAATAGAATCATTAATTAATTATGATAAATCATGGGTAATTGATATTTGGGGAGTAGGTTGTGTTATTTTAGAAATTATTTCTGGCATTCCATTATGGATGAGTTATGATACATAAGTTATAAATTATAAAGGATAGAAAATAATGGCATAAGGATTGTTTGCTGTAAGTGGTAGAAGTTTCAGCAAAATAGTTGAAAAATAGATTAAAATTGTAACTAACTTAGACTTTACTTTGAGAGAGCATAACTTTTCAGGTATACAAGTCACACCATTACTTGTCTAATTGTTAAAAGGAATGCTTGCGATCAACCCTAAATAACGATACTCTCCATAATAAATTTTGAATTTACTACATGAATACTGAATTTAGTTAATAATTTTATATATCATGAAAAGAAAAAATTTCTCTGCTCGAATAGAAACAGAGTCTGATAATAAAGAATTCAACAACTTAATGACTAAGGAGTAAATTGATGAACGACTAAATATAATATAAAAGCAATATACTTCAAGATCACTAAAACGAAGGAATACAGTTTCTGTAAGATAAGTGAAACTTGAAGATCATTGTTTATTGTTTGAAAAACTTATTAAGAAATCAATGAAAGGGAAACCATTAAAATAAAAATATTAAGCAATCTGTTAAGAATCAGGCATAGATTTTAATATGTTAAAATAAATTTCTAAAGTTGAAGATAAATAAAACTACATCATTAAATGTTGTGTAGATTAGATTTCCAATAATTTCGAGGGTATTTAATAAATTCAACATAGCGATCCTATAAAAGTACAAATAACTTACACCCACAGATATTATAGAATAAAAACAAAGACAAAAAGATTCTTTAGATTTATATGGATGGTTATAAGTTAAGTCACAATATAAATCAATTAAAAAAAGACTAAAATTTGCATTGGTTGATTTAATTCAAAGCTAGAATAATTATAAAAAGGTTAATAATTTTTTAGCTGCAACATCAAAACTCTCCTCCCCATAAGTTAGCTTCCAAGTTACAAATATGGATAGTAAGGAGCCATCAACATAGCATACTTCAAGAATCCAAAATAATAATGAGAAAAAACTAATTTTAAAAGTTCCAGAAATGAAATCACAACCTCCAGAAATATTCTTTGAATGGAATCAGGCAGTTGAATAAGGATATATTTAAACAGGTAAAAATATGCATTTAATGGGATATGAAACCATTAAAAAGTAAATAAGCAACGGCATTTAATATAAGAAAAGAGAAAAAATTATGAGTAAATGTGAATAAACAGGAAATTATATTACAGAAGAAGAATTACAATATATTGCTTCAACTTCATTTTTGATCAATAAATGTGTCGATAGAGATTTTATTTAAAGAGCAATACATTGTTTAGAAGATAGTGTAAATAATAAATAATTATTTATAGGTAAAATCTTAAATTGAATTGAATATTTCAGAATAAATTTTAGAAAGCTTTTACTTTTTAAAAGAAAATCAAGTCAAGATTCGTAATTAATATTTTGAATCATTAAATTATAAAAAAAGAAAATTGATAGGTATTTAATCATGTAATTTAAGAGTAAAATACATTAAATTATGAAAAACATAAACATTACAGTAAAGACTCACTATAAATGAGAGTTATTAAATCAAAATTTGTGCAATACCTGAAAGATGCTTAAAAGAAAAAATTCTTAAACAATATATTTGAATTAAAAAAGGAGAGTACTTTAAGAAAATTGAAAAACTCAGGAAATCCTTTAGCTAATATATATGTCTAAAAATTTAAAGAAATTATGTTAGGAATAGTCAAACGATTTAGAGAAGTAAATATATTTAATATCCAAGAGAAAAGGCACTGACAAAATCAGATAACAAAATTTTATGGAGAGAAATTAGGCTAGACTTGATAAAAAAATTATGTTTAAAAAGGGCCAAGACGATTTTAAAATTGAAAAAGTTAAACATATGTTTCATCCACCTTCTAAACTTCTTACATTAGATTCAGAAGATAAATAATACAAATTTAAAAGAAAAAATATTGAAATAAAGTAAGACTTATAGATTAGGAATAAGAAATTACGAAATAACTTAAGATGAATTTTAAACATTTTACAGTGGTGGACCTATGAGTTGTAGATAATTTCAATCATCTCGTTTGAGACATTTAAATGAACCTGAAAATGAATTTCCAGTCAAGTAAAAATGGATTGATGAAGAAATAGAGATCCAAGCAGCCAATAAAATAAAAATGGCAATTAAGAGATATCTTTATAAAAAGAAATTCTTTAAGGTTTTAGAAAAAAAAGAATAATTAAAAAGTATTGATATTGAACAAAGAATCTAGAGATGCTTGAAAGCAAAAAGATTCTTTGAAGAATTACATAAAGAGTTAGATAAAAAGTAAAATGAAAAACTCAAAGATCTTTCTTAACATTCACCACCAAAATTACCAATGGATAAGATGATATTTTACCCAGGATCAGCACCATCATCACCTTATATTTAGAGGGCTAGTACGAAAAAAGTTTCGATGATTGCAATGGCTAACAGTAGAATTGTCTCATAGGTACTTAAATAGTTTATTAAAGATACCAATTAAAAAAATTGAAAGCAATCACCAAGAAAGATAAAGTTTATTAAATAAATTTGTTAAATCTAGAATTGATGGTGAAATCAGAATAAAAAATAGAAAACTTCTTTAAGCTGCTAAAATGAAAAATCTAGCTATAGCTGAAGCAGCAGGTTATACATATTCCAAAGCAGATACAGAACTATGTGATTAATATGGGAACACACCATTATTTTATAGTGCTAAATATGGTGATGAAGCTACGACTAAATTTTTACTTAAAATTGGAGCAGATATAAATTAATCATGTTCAAATGGTAATACACCTTTACATATGGCATTTCAATCAGGAAATCAGCAAATAATAATCGAATTTTTAAACAGAAATGGTAATTTGAATGTCTTAAATAATGAAAATCTTACTCCTTTAGCATATGGAAGTTAAGAATTATTGAAATCATTGAATATGTTAAATTGTGTTGCAACTGTAATATTATCATATATTATTTAGCTTAAACCAGATACCGCAAGAAGATTCGATAATCAGCATTTATTTCATAGAAAAATTAAATCTTAAAATTTTAAAATAGATGATGAACTAGTAATGGAGATGAAAATGAAGGCTTGAAACAATTTTTCACTGATTATTATTGAATACTTATAATTTTATATTAAAAATTAAATGGCAGCACCTGATTATGATTCATACAAAAAAATGAAGGTTTTGGGAGAAGGAGCTTTCGGAAAGGCAATACTTGTAGAAGATATAAGGGATGGGTAACTAAGTTAATAATGAATAGAATGAAGTGGGTTATGAAATAAATCGATCTAAGTGCAATGCCGTAAAAAGAAAAGGAGGAAACAATAAAAGAAGCTAAGATTCTTCAATACTTAGACCATCCAAATATTGTTAAATTTAAGGATATACATACTACGAAAAAAGGGAAATTATGTATTATAATGGAGTATGCTGACGGTATGCTTAATGTTCGATAATTAAGGTGGTGATTTGGCATTAAAGGTGAAAAATCAATAAGGAAAGCTTTTTCAAGAATCACAAATTTTAGATTGGTTTACATAAATATGTCTTGCACTAAAGCATGTCCATGATAGAAAGATATTACACAGAGACTTAAAAGGACAAAATATATTTTTAACAAGAGATAATAGAGTTAAGTTAGGTGATTTTGGAATTGCAAGAGTTTTGGGAAATACACTTGATAAAGTTAAAACTTAAGTAGGAACTCCTTATTATTTATCTCCTGAAATCATTGAATCTAAACCATATTCTTATGCAGTATAATAATTTAATGAATTTAGAGTGATATTTGGTCTCTTGGGGCTATATTGTATGAACTATGCACTCTTAAACCACCTTTTTTGGCTGATAGTTTACATTTTTTAGCACTGAAGATAATTAAAGGTTAATTTAACCCAATATCTAATCAATATTCAAGAGATATGAATAATTTAGTTAAATCTTTACTATAAACCTAACCAAATAGAAGACCAAGTATTAATCAAATTTTAAGTATATATTATTATATATTTAGAAATGCCAATTATAATTACAAGAATTAAAGAATTTTTGACAGAAAGTGTATAAAAAGTTGAATTTGCTCATACAATATTACATAAATAAGTAAAAAGAATATAATTTATTTTAGAGATTAAATTGTGAAATTAAATTATCAGAAATTAAGGTCATTGATGAAGACAAGCTTCGACCACCTCCTAATCTTCTGACAAAGTAAAGTTCAAGCTAGGCTGCACTTTAAGCTCCTCCTTAAATTAAAGCCTAATAACCTCCACCACCAGTATAACAGTAAGTTTATGTACCACCATAAATGATTGCCCCAAAATAACCAATAAATCAACCTCAATAATAAGCTTAAGGCAACTATAGACAGTAAGTTTAGTAGCCAAAAAATATATAGCCACAAAATAATATCAAAAATGGTTAATATGCACAATAACGAGTTGAAAAACCATTAGTTCAATAGCATGTAATTTAATAGCCAAAACAGTATGTATAATAACCAAAAAGAGAAATAGCAAGAGAAGTAGTTAAGCCTAATACAGCACAAATGTAAAAACAAAGAAACAACAGTAGAAATAGAGTAGTGGATACAGAGAAATAAGAATAAGAAAGAAAAAGAATGTAGTAAATTAAATATGAAGCAGATTTGAAAAGAAAAGAGGAAGAAAAAAAGAAACTCTTAAAATTGTAATAAGAGGAAGAAGAAAAAAAATTTAAGGAAGAATAAAGAAAAAAAGAGAACAATAATAAAAAGAAATGAGGGAAGATTTATAAAAAAAAAGATAACAATTACAATATCATGGTAGTCAACCAACTCTTGGTGATCCAGAACCTATTTATATTGTAAGACATAATTTATCATAACCTCAATAATTAGAAGAGTAATTAGAAGAATACAATAGTGAAGAGGAAACCTAAGAAAATTTAAGTGGAAAAAAGCCGTAATAATAATCAAACAATAATTTATCAGAAGATTAATAACTATCCGAAAATACTGATGATGATCGTAATATGGATTATGGTTTAAAATAGGAATAAAATGAGGCTGAAATTGAAGCTTTGTAGTAAGCAATTTTATGTAAAGAATATGAAAAAGTGGTAATTATTATATATTATAACAACTAGCTTGAGGAAGTTCAAGAGGCTAACAATAAAGTTAATTAAATTGATGATGCTTAATTTGAAAAAAATAGATAAAAAATACTTGAATAATTTGAAATAGATGAAGTTATTGATGTAGATGATCTAGAAGATGATGATGAATTCAATTTAACAAAAACAAATAATCTAACTAATTAAGATGTTGGATTAGATTATTTTTAAAATCCAGAAGCACTTAGAGGATATTTAGAATAAGTGTTAGGAAAGGACAAATTTTCAAAGGCCTACAAAGTTTCTCAAAAGTAATCAATTTATTTAAATTTAGTGAATTATTTTAATATTCAATTGAAGATATTGAATAAAGGATTAAATAAAATAAAGTTGCCATACCATTTTTCTCATAAGATGAAGCTAAATAATTCATACCTCTTTTGTTTTAATTAGTAGTAATGGATAATAGCCCAAAATGAGTTTTCAAAAGCCTATTTATAATTTTAAAATTATATAAGCCCTTTATCTAAAAATTACTATGCTGTATTAAGAATTGTTTTCTTGCATCATTATAAATTTTATAAATCTAATTTAAGCAAATTTTAAATCTTCTATTATTTGATAATTAATATTAATTGAATGGGAGCAATAACAGCAACTCCTTCTAGAATAGAAACATCATCATAGATGGATGATGATAATTTATCATCACCAAATGTTCCAATGCATCTTTGTATTGGCCCATTATTGTCAAAATAAACATCAGAGAATGAGGAATCAACCAAAATTGTGGAAATTTTATCAATCCTCCCAGAATTTTAAACCTTTAGAAGCCTCGAAAATACAATGCTTGATGAAAGCAGAGAAACTCCATCATGGAATCAGCCTCCAACATAGAAAATTTTCTACATAAGACAGCCTCAGGAATAAAAGTTTTATTTGAAGAAAAATAGGAAGTCATCTAAATCTAAAACTAGAAAATAATCAAAGAAGTCTAACTGCAAGATAGATTTAGATTCAATATTTTGATAATAGCTATATTTATTCTCATTCTTATTAATATTCAAAATATTACTATTTTAATCGAATTTATAAAGGAGTCTTCAATATATAGAAATATTGTGTTCTTGTTTCTTCCTCCAAGAAGAATAAAAATTTATAATTTGTTACAATAGTCTTAAAAAAACATAAAAATTGATAGTCACATAAACTGGCATTTATCTTTTTTTTAATTTAATTAATTAAATTTATTTTTATTTCTTGTTCTTAAGTGATATAAATTAAATTTAATAAATGACTGATAAAGGTATAAGGTACAGCAAAATTTAATACTTATTTAAATAAAAACATAAATCAAACAATGATTTTTGTAGCTTTGTACAAATAGTTATCCTCGTCTCCACTATCATTTAAGTCTTTTGCAAAATCTTCATTTTTTTCATTATGAAATTTTGCATATTATTAATTGGTCTTTTATTTAAGATTAATATTGTATTCATTCAATAAAACTGACTATGAATATGTATAACTATCCTTAAAATCTATCATATATAAATAAAATATATACTTAAGTCTTAACGATATTCATAAAGATTGTATATTATATTAAATGAATGAATAACGCTTTTATACGCTATAATGCACTCCTCTTGACTTTGAAGTTTTTCAAGATTCTAGTTGTATTATAAATACATTTTATTTATAAACATGATTGTTGTGTAAGCTTTATTAATTTAAGAATTTATTAATGCATAGGAGATAGTTTATGGTTCATGATTTTAAGCACAAATATTTTTCAAATGTTCTATATTTTATAAACATTCATTTAATTGTAAGCTCAAAAAAAATTTGTAAGATTTTTACATCTAAAATAGAACCTCTTAAAGAAAGTGTTATTAAGCAACTAACTATTCTTTGAATTTTTAAGTTTATTGAAATTTAATAACTTTTAAAGAACTATCTAATTCTAAATGTGTGATACGAAAATTCTTATTTCCTATGACAGATATTGTTATTAAATCCGAATCTGGGTTTAATTTATCATAATCTTATTATTTTATCTATAAAGTAAATGGAAAATAATAAACTAAACCAGACAATATGTTCTTCATTCGTATTTCATATTTTCTATTATTATATTAAAGTAGATGATCATCAGTATAGGAAGTAAATTTCAACACACAATTATTCTCTGTGGTTATTTATATCTTTACAGAATCTGCATATTGTGATAAAATTTATTGAAATGTAAATAAGAATAATTAGGCAAACTCTTAAACATCAGAAACTAGTACATTGAATCCATTTGTAAATTCTGAAAATTACTTCAATATACTATTTGGATTGTTTGAGTCATAAGCAAAAATATAATATGAGTATTGTTTAGGTGATGAACTCCTGAAAATATATGACTATACAGCATCTAAATCAGTTGTGAAATATTCCTCACCATCAGTTATCATAAAACTGAGCACTTTTGAATTAATAGATGTTTCCAATAATTCCATACTTTTTTCAACGGATTCCTCAAAATCCCTCTTATTTTATTTTTCATTTTAAGGTGCTTATATATTAACAATCGATTATATTATTGTATCTTAAAATGTAGAACAATTCTAAGTCCATTAAAGGTGAACTTTTGCTTTGCCTCTAAATGTTATTATGCTTATTCTATTTAATAAAAAATTATTTTACCTGTCATTCTTCCCTAAAACAGAAAGTAAACAAATTATAGCTTTCTTAGCATTATCTAATTTATCTCCTTTCATTGAATAAGAGACATCTAATATAATGATCACATCAATATCTGGCCTTCTTATTTTATTAACAATTGATTCATTGACTGTAAGTGATAAAAGCATTTTTATTTGCTAATCTTCATTGTCCTTTGTTAAACATTAATAATAAAGTTCTAGATCTACCTCATTTAATTAAATAGTTTCTGAAGGAGGTTATGCTTTAGATGATGTTTGTAAATGGATGCTTTGTTTTTATTCATAACTGGCTGGCATTGGTTTTCTTTAATCATTTGCAGTATTTGTATTTGGTTTTTAAGATGAACAACTTAAACCCATATTTATAAAATAATAAAAATATTGTATAAACAATAGGTTTTATTCTCCTTTTTGTTTTAATCACATAAATTATTTGTTAGATTAATATTAATTCTAAAACGGATGAATCGAGAAAAAGAATGTTTTGAAAATTAAAGCAGGGAGATGAGGGAAAATTATCAAAAGATCAAAGAGGGATCAGGTATTGGAAGAAATTACTTTAGCTTCTTCTTCAAGCAATCCTAAAAGAGATAAAGCAAAAAAAGTGCTAATGATCATAATGATCATATATGGAATAATTTTAATAACTTTCGTTATGCTATTGTATTGGGTGAAGGATTTTAGATATTTATGCTATGATGTTTTAAATTAAATGAGTTAATAAGGTTTATTGATATAATAAAATAGATAGGACATTATTGGGGTGCATTTTATATTGGAGTCATTGGTTTTGTATTTGTGCTCACTGGTTTTAATGTAGTTTTATATGATATTATGGCTGGATTTTTGATAAGACCTTTTATTGTAGCATTATTTGTAGTGTCTTTTGCTAAATTTATGGCTAAGTATATAATATTCTAATCATAGATATGTTGGCTTTATAGTTGGAAGATATAAATTAAGAAATTTCATTTACACAGCCATGAATGAAAATATTTATTTTATCACTTGTTATTTAGCAACAGAAAGAAAATCTGTAAAAGTTATGTATTTAATGTAATTTTTGGCTGTTCCAACCATATTTAAAACATATGCATGTGGATTATTTAGAATAACTTAATGGGAATTTATGCATCCTACTATTTTTGGCACAGTAGTTTGGGCAGGCTTTTGGGTTTATGTAGGAGCTAAATTAGAATCTCTTTCAGATGTTTTATAATCAGGAGATACAAGCAATTTCGTTCCAAGTTGGCTTAAGCTCTTAATGGCCCTAATAATTTCAATTATTGTATATTATTTTATTCGTTTAACGAACCAAATTTATACAGAAATTTAAAACGATGCTGATTTAACTGAACTCAGCCATATTATAGAATAAGAAGAAGAAACTTAGTAATTAAATCATGATGAAGAAGCTTAAAAACTTATATCAGACGAATAAGAAGAAAGATCTCAGTAGACTAATGAATATACATGACATTAATATATATAACCATCCTCTAAATGTTGAAAATATTGAGTATTAATAATATAATATTAATCAGCTTTCTCACAAATGGGAATAACATGCTCATCTTCTAGACACCAATCTAAATCTACATAAAAGCCACAATCTCCACAGTTCAAAACGAAACATAAATTATCAATTAATCATGAGAATGCCAAAGAAATAACTATAGCAAACGGCATATCCTATTTCTTAAGAAGGCTCGACTAGTTTAGTTCTTAAGAACAACTTTAAAAAGGATAATTGATATCATTCTTTGAGAAACAATAATAGTGGTTAGAATAAAAATTAGAATGTGACATAGCCTTTATTATTGATCTGACAACAAAAAACGATAGAAAGAAAATTAGATTATTGAAAGAACTGCTTGCTGATAAAGAAAGACATTAATCAAGATTTGGAATCATTTATTTGGGGCATGACAAAGCCCAATTCGATTTATTTGATGATTCCCATGAAACTTCATACAATTTAAGATAACATTTACAGAATCTCAAATTAGATGATTGGATTAACTTATTCAAAGCTTTAAGAGCACACATTGTTTTTCATAAAGAAAAGAATATTCCTTCAATATATATTCTTAGCGAACGTGAACATTCTGAACATGAAGAATCAATATTAGAAGTTGTAGATAATCTGCTTGAGGATACTTGTTAAAAACATTCGTTAAATTTTCATTGCCATAGTTATAAGGCTAATGATTAAGACATGTATTATTCGTAAGACTTATCATATATAGAAAATGAGTTAAACTGATGTAGTTCACAATTTTATATATCTGTAATATAAATAAATTTAGACCTTAATTATTATAATTAAATTATATAAATAGTATGTAAGAAGAAGATTAAATAAAAAAAGTTAGATTTCAAGGTGAAGATTAAGAAGAAGAAGTAATGCAAAATCCAAACAATAAAAATGCCCCAATCATTGGTATCAATGACTAATTTTTGGATCCTTGTATTATTATGTATGATTAATTCAAGATGCTGTAAAAAGTTCACTTAAAGAAGAAGAAGCATTAGAAAAAGAAAATGAAATCATTTAATATGTTATTTCAAGTGAAATAACTGTAGAAGATATTATTCAAAATCTAAACATAAAACTAAACCCAGAGAGAAATCCAATAAAATCAGGAAAATATGTACCTGCAGTGTTGTAAATTAATACAAAAAAAGCATTAAAAAAGATTGAGAGACCACCTATTGATTTAGTTTGTGTAGTTGATGTTAGCGGAAGCATGATTGGAAGAAAAATTAATTTAGTTAAAGATTCATTACGCTATCTAATGAAAATATTAGGCCCTGAGGATAGAATATGCCTTATTGCTTTCACAACTATAGCACATATAATCACACCTTTCACTAGAAATACTTCTGAAAATAAATAATACTTAAAAAAGGCCATTCTAGAATTAAGAGGATTAGCATCAACAAATATTGGTGATGGAATGAAAAAAGCTTTATGGATGCTAAAAAATAGAAAATAAAAGAATCCTGTCTCTTGTGTATTTTTACTTTCAGATGGTTAAGATGATTACAAGGGAGCTGAAGTTAGAGTAAAAGAATATTTAGAAGAATTAAAAATAGAAGAAAAAATTGTAATACATTCATTTGGATATGGATCAGATCATGATGCTTATGTGATGAATTAGATTGCAAAATATCGTGAAGGAAACTTTTATTACATTGACAACATAAATAAAGTAAAAAAAATCATTATTTATAGGCTAGCGATTATTTTATTTTAGCTATGAGTGGAATGTTATCAATTTATGCTTAAAATGTTTCTATTAATTTACATTCTAATGATGAATGTTAAATTATAAAGGCATATGGAGAAGGCTAAATATGGCATAAATAGGATATATAAAATTATAAAATTTTCTTGAATTATCTTCTTGAGGGAGAAAGTAAAGACTTTGTATTTGAATTGATTGTTGATGAGAAATCAGAATTACAAACTGTTTCTTTGATTGTAGAAATTACAGGATCAATACTTAAATCCAATTAATAATTTAAAAAGGAATAATTATTTACTATAAATGTATCAAAATAAGAGGAAGGAGACTTGGATGAGCATGTTGAAATCAATTACTAAAGAGCTAAAGCTGGCAGTGTAATTGGAGATGCTTGCCATCTAGCTCAAGAAAAGGAATACCAATAAGCATAAGAATTACTTGAAAAATAAATAATTTTGCTGAAGGAGTCTCCCTTCAAAGATAATTTAGCCCTCTAAATCGCGCTAGAAGACATGGAAAAATGTAAAATGTATTGCAAACCTAAAATATTCGAAATGGAAGGTGAAGCTTTCTTAATGAAAAAGGAAAGAAACCATATAGTTCGCTAATCTTCCTTAAGTATCATTTTTCCTAATATAAATAGCAAATCTTTGCGATTGGAATGATGATCAATAACAGAATATGCAACATCTCTAAAACGGAGATCTTTAATTGAGTGCTGCAGGGAGCCTTAAAGGGTCAGATTCAGAAGTTTCCTCACAACCCGATATTCAAAGGGACATCGATCTCGAGAATTTCGATCCTAAATTAATAATTAAATAATTGCTATAAATGAAGCAATTTAAAAAAGAATAATTAGAAATCGAGGATGAAGATGAGGATGAAGAAAATATTTAAATTGAACAGGAAAATAAAATAGATTAAGAATAATAGTGATTTTACATATATTTTAATAATTAAAATGATATCTCGCGCCGACTATAAGGAGGCATGGAAATAAGCTGCAGATATGGCTGAAAAAGAATTAGACTTTCTATTCTCTAAATTTATGGTAAATGATTTTGATTTCTTGAACACTGATTTTAAGTACTAAAAACCAATAGAGTAACAATGATGTTAAGTTTTTTAGTATTTTCATGACTTAAAATTAACCATAACCTTAATAAGAGGAACCCTGTGTATTGGATAACTAAAGTGAAGATGATGAGTAATAAGAAATTTAGGCATAATAATCTAATAAAGCAACATCAACAACTAAAGAAGATTTTGTTGTGAACTAGGAAATAAAAAGAGAATTAATAAAAGAGGTTCCATTTCATGATGAAATTCTCTATATTTATAGAATTTAATACTAAAATGGCGATGTTTATGAGGGAGAATTATTAAATGATTTAAAAGATGGATCAGGTACATATTATTATGAGAATGGGGAAAAGTATGATGGAATATTTTCTGAAGATGTAATACATGGATATGGAAAATATTTCTTCATAGGAGGCCACAAATATGAAGGAGAATGGTATCAAGGAGAAAAATCAGGTTTTGGTATTTTAGATTTTTGTTCTGGGGATAGATATATTGGAAACTTTAAAAATGATGCATTCGATGGAGAAGGTATCTTTATTAATGTTATTTTAGGAACTTTTGAATATAAAAATGGAGATATTTATAAAGGAAATTGGGTTAAGGGAAAAAGAAATGGTCATGGAGAACTTAGAAGTAAAGATAAAAGAGTAATAATTGGAGAATGGGTTGATGATGAATTACAACCATTTTGAAAAATATTTTTACTAAATAAGTTATATGTCGTATTGATTATTCTAAATCATCCTGTCTTAAAAAGCATTATTGCCAGTTATCCAATATAAAAATATATATAATGCTTGGTTTCGTGGGTTACATATGATCCAAAATTTCTGCCAACAATACAATGCCATGTACCATGATATTTAGCTCTTAACTCATCCTTTATGTATGAGGCTATTTGTTAGTCCTAAAAAATAATATTATATTTTACAGTTGAGCTTTTATCAATTGCTGCACGAGCTACTTCAATGACTTCTCTCTACATATCATCACTCATATCAATTTATTTTATCACAGGTTAAAGCTTCTCAAAGGACATTTGAAAAAAAAATAAAAATTAATATTATTATATTGTATGTAAGTTTCATATCAGGACTATTTTGCTTATGCCTTTTCTGGGTTGTTTTATAATAAGTAGTTAGCAATGAATTCAATGGGATTGGGGGGCCTTTTTACTTTTACATCATAATATACCTCTCTTTAGCAACAGCAGTCATTGCTTATAGCAAAATTGGTACAACTGTTTAATCCAAGTAATTTCTAATTGGCAAGTTTTATAATTGAGCTGATTTCTATGAATTACTATAATATGATACCTCTTCCTATGAAGACATTTATAATTTTTTAATTAAATAATAACAAATGGCATAATTCAAACTCATATTTACAGTACTAATCCTTCTAATTCTTTACATACATTAATTTAACATGATAATCTCACTCTAATATTGATTAAATAACCTTACCTTCCTGTCTTTCCTTCTACTTTTAATACATTTATTTCCTCTTCACCCTATGGTTAGACAGACTGAATCAAATTAAAATCTTCTATATTTGATAATAAAACAGAGCATGTTGAACAAGAACAGGAAAATCCACATTCAAAAGGTAATGGGACTTTATGTTTCTTCAATTCCTTAGCCAAAACCTCTCCTTCTGTTGCTTCTATGGTAATTTTTATTTATGGGTTTAATTCACTCTAAACATAGAATCTCACTTTTTTTTAGTACTTAAAAATAGACATTATTTTGTTTTTGAACATCTTTTATTTTTTGGAAAAAAATTGTATAATAAATTAATTATTTAGTGGATAGTTATCAATAAAAATCGAATTCAATTATGGATGGTACTTTTGCTGTTCTACTTAGCAAATTATGATGATATTTTTTGAATCTTCTCATACTTTTACCCTCTTGGCCCAATTACAAATAATTTGGTTCATTTAGCAGAGTTAAAAGATGCACAGTTAATACTTAAAAAGATCCGAAGAAAAATTTTCTTAATTTCTCCTTCAAAGGTGTATCATCCGATTTTTCCTCTTATTCACTAATTGCACTGAATCTGACCGAAAATCTCTTTGCATTAGGATTTGGAGAATGAAAATTCAATAATTAACTTTAAGCTAATTAATTAGGAGATTGATTTGCTTTTGAATGAGTTGACTTTCGAGCTTTGTTACTTATTTATTCTGTTATATTTTATTATTTAAACCTCTTAATTGATCCTTTACACATTTCCTATAAATATAAAGTTAACTAAGGATCATAAGCCTCATTAATTAAATTGATTGGTAATTATATTTTACCAAAATTTTCAACGAAATCATTATAAATGGACTTTGCTTTAACAAATTCTAAAAATATAGTCCATTCTTCGAGAGAATCTTCAGATTCAAGTGCAAATAGGAATACTCTTTTCTCACCCTTTTCTTTACCCTTCTTTATCCAATCAGACACTCCAACTTTCAAACAATATTACAGTGAGTCACCGGATGTTTCAAAGACTGGCATAATTGTGGTTATCAATTTAAGTGGTAGCACTCCTGTTTACTCAAGCATACATTGGTTTTTATATAATCTTGTTTAAGTATTGCATTTACATCATGTTTTCACTATCAATCACACAATATCTAAACTACCAAGAAACCTTCTTATCTGATCTCTTGTAAATAAATCCTCTTTTGAGATGAGTTTTGACATCATTATCTGATTTAAGTGTCATTTGTATTTATTTTACAATCAGAGACTTTTTGGCTTTATGAGAAAACTTTATTATTTGATTGTTTTTGATACTCACTCTAGATTCTGCCAGTTTTAAATGATACTCCAATCTTTTCAATTCTTTATAATCATCATATGGCTATGGAATAATCTACATAGCTTCTGCCACCAAACCATGAATCACCCTTCTTTGAGCACAAGTAATTCTTTGATACAAACATTCTCTCATAAAAGGAGCTACAAATCTATAATAACGATTCTCATTATCATCATGCATAAATTCTATAATCTCATAACTATTCAATTACTTTAAAGCTGTAAGTAATTTATTTTGATTCATAGCTTTAAAAGGCAATATTTTAAATAGTGTCTGAATATCAAATATATCACCAATAACACAAGCAAACTTTAAGAGTAATAAATTTAAACAAGAAAGAGAATCTATTACAGAACCATTCATCTCCCAACAAACTAAAGGAGGTCCCACTTATAACCATTCATCATGTTACAATAATTATTGAAAATTAACAGAAGGATAAGCTGAATTAGAATCTTTTATTAAGTATTTATTATCAAGCAATGTTTTAACCAAATGCATTAATATAAGTGGATTACCTTAACTCTTAAAATGCAAAATCTAGTGAATATCCTTATCACGAAATGAATCTATACCGAAATACATTTAAAGCAATTATTATTACTACTCTATATTTTTTATGCCTTTAACAATAACTTCATTAGGAGTTATATTATACAAATTTATAATAGACTCTATTCCTTTGTCATAAACAAGTTCTTGTTGCCTATTTGGATTTTTACTATTTCCTTTCCTACTCATTATCGGTATTTCCCAACAATTTTCACGACTTACTCCAATTAGTAAAAGTCTATTGAACTTCTTGATAATTGTCTTAATCAACTAAATATATTACCATTATTTACATAAAAAGAAAGTGAATCATAATATTGAAGATCATCTAAAATTATAATAATAGGTGGAACATCAGATTATTTTTCAAATGATAATTCTAAGGAATTAAGCTCATCAGATTCTTCATCACATACGACTGAATAATGTCTTTTTGTTTTTTATGGCAATTTTTATTCAAAGTATATTTCAAATAATTTGGTAACAGCCTAGCCTACACACTTAAATAATGAAGTTTCATTAATAGGAGATTATAATTATGGAAATTAATTAACATATTCCCTCACCCATTCAGTGCAATCTAACATCTCCTTTAATAATTCTTAACTTTCAATATTTCCATTAGTTATATATTGTAGAAGTTCTTCGGTTGTAAATGTAGTTTTAGATAATGCAATTTCAAAAATAGCTTATACAATTCTTTTAAATCCATTTGCTTTTTATAATTTTTAAAATGAATTCATTGATGACTTAAGAATTATTACTTTTGGATGTAAACTTTTTATTTAATTAACAATTATTTTCATTAAAAATGTTTTTCCTATACCATATCCTCCTTTAACAAGAATAAAATCTCTTTCCAAATCCATGTCTTATAATACAATCTTTCCTTCTTTATCAATTTATAAAAATGTATTAACTATACCCATTATTTACTCTATTTTATCCATACCTCCAACAAAACCTTCACAATTCAATCCTACTTTACTTACATAATGATGAGTTTTAAGAATTGACATCTATTAATGACTAATTTAATATATTGGAACAAGTCCACTCTTTCCCTTTAATTAAACCATTTTAAAAAGCTCACAATCTATTTTATGTTGACATGCATCAGAAGTCTATTAACAAATTAATATTTATTTATTTTCAATTATAGCCTATTACATTAATCTTGCAGCCAAATTTACTGAATCACCTAAAATTGAGTATTCTCTTCTTGAACCACTCGTACCAACTACACCAGTGAATACAACTCCTGTAGCTATTCCTATAAAGCATTTACAATTAATTAAACTCAATTGTCTGACTAATAATTAAGCTGCTAAAACTGCTCTAATTGGATCATCTTAATGTTTAAGTGGAGGGAGTCCAAATCCAACAATTAAAGTAGATCCTTTATCATCCATTAATAATTTATTAAGTGAACCCTCATTTATATAAACACACTTTTGAACAGTTTCTATAACTTTTTAAATGTGTTATAATCTTGAATCAGCATCACTTAAATCAATACCTAAATTTATAAACAAGGTAGTAATCATTCTTAATTCACTACTCCATTTTTCTTATTCTATTTCTATATATGGTAAAACTGCAGCAGGAATAAATGTCATTATTTATTTCTTATTTATATTACATAAACTATTTTTGATTAACTATGCTCCAGCCTTCAACTAAACCTTATTTTTAATCTACTTTAACACCAAATAAAATTTAGAATCATTTCCTAATCTTTAAAATACAAAGTAATCTTGAACCATTTCAAATACTGTTTATGGAACAATAATTTATCCTCCACCTGTACATTTATGTTCACTCTAAAATGCTTAAGTCAAAGGTTCTCCTGTAGCTAGGAATTCACTCCTTCCAAATACTCCACCAACATAAATTATATTGATATCTCCTATACCAAAACCAATTTTGACTGATAATTTTATATCCTCTAGAATAGTTGTATTATCTAATTTTGATTGTATATCTAATGCAGATTAAATAGCCTATCTACAAATGATTCTTAAATCTTCATAACTTTCTAGAATATCATCCTTAGTAGTTGGTGGCCATACAACAATGATAGCATCTAATATAGAAAGATATGCATTACCTCCTGCAAACTTAAATATATCTCCTCCACTTTTACTTATCCCTGAAACCAATAGTTCCATATATCTATTAATTGCAAATGCAATTAATTCAGCACCCTCATTTCCCAATTTAGATAGAGTTTCTGTGAGATTCGTAAATCCAGAAATATCTGCAAACATCACTACAGATCTCAAGTTTTGTTTCTCTGGTAATTATGGGATTTATTGCTAATTGGATATGTATTAAACAACCAAAGCAGGAACAAATCCTAAAATACTCAGATTACTATCATTTTGAGATTACATTAATATATATAGTAATTTTCATTTCTTTTTTATTTTCAATTCAAGAAGAGCTATGAATTCGGAAAGAGAAATCTATGTTATTATATATATTACCATTCCATCTTGATTAGTATCGCATTCTTTTAGTATTTCTTACCACATTTTATCATCTATTTCATCACCAAAAAGTTCATTTATTTCAGATTTAGTGATATATCCATTACCATCCTTAAAATTAGAATAAATTTTACCAAATCAAATAGTTTAAAAGATTATTCAATTTTCTTTTTACTTAGTGATTTATCCCTATTTATTGATGCAGTCACAAACTCACTAAAATCTACCTTTCCTGATCCATTAGCATCTAAGTGTGGAAATAATTCCTCAACGATTTGTGATGCTGCTATTTTATCCCCTTTATAAAGTTTTAAATATGCTTCGATGAAATTATAAAATACCTGCAGTTAATTCCTCTTTACTTACAGTGCCATCACCATTTTTATCAATTTCTTAAAAACTTTTAAGTAATTCGTCTTTCTCCTGATTCGATACTACTTATACAGTAATAAATTAAAGTATTGCATATTTCAACTTATTTTTTGAATCAAAATCTTACAGTTTTCTCAAATTTAAATTATTCACTTATCCTTTTGATTTATTGTTTGTAATCCAAGGGTGTTATTATGCTTCTGCTGCACTGATCCTTTGTGAAGCATTAAAAAACAACATTTTCCTTATTAAATCTTTTGCCTACATTGACACTTTCCCCCAATCTTAACTATCAAATTAATAAGTTCCTTTCCGAACTTTTGACAACACTTCTGCCTCATTGTGTCCGAAAAATGGGGGATATCCACATAACAGTACATATAATATTACTCCTAATGACCAAATATCACATTTCTCATCATAGCTACCATTAAGAACTTCAGGAGCGACATAGAATGGCTAAATTAACATTTTTATTTACAGTTCCTATTTTTTTTTTAAGTTTTTCTGAATGTTCTATTTTTTCACTGGCTCCAAAATCTATTATCTTTAGGTTGGCTCCTTATAGTTTAGAATCAAAGAGAATATTTTCAGGTTTCAAGTCCCTATGGACAATACCCATAGAATGGCAATAGGCAATAGCTGAAAGTATTTGTTTCATGTATGAAGCAATTTCTTTTTCTGTCAAAATTTGAACCATCTTTATTTTTTCAAATAGCTCACCCCCTAAATATTTAAAACACATACCATCACAATATTCACTAATCAAATAATAGCTATTTTCATCTTAATACATCTCATATAATTTCACTATATTAGGATGATCAATATCCATTAATATTTATGTTTCTTATAATAACTTCTATTAGTCCTCTTTCTTCATCTTCTATTTTAGGATCTACTTCATGGCTCGCACCATGCCTTGATAAAATTATTTATAAAACCAGTTTAGCGATGATTAACTTTGTAAACCTTCCCAAACCCACCCTGCCCTATCATTTCTTTGACTAGGTAAAATTCACTGACATTCTAATGAGAGTTGATTTTGACAAACATGCTTTGCTTTATACTCCACTTAATCTCATTAGTTGTCTATGGTTCTGGTTTTTTAGTTTCTTCATCCTACTTCTCACTTCTTGTCTCTTTATACACTAATTCTTTCTTTGGCTCTTTAATCACTTAATCTGGTGACTTCTTCCTGTTCTCCAAATTGATGATATTTGGCTCATACTCCCCCAGACAATCTGAGACTTCCTTATTTATTTCACTCATGGAATAGACAGCTTCTAACATTGTATCTATTTATACCTGGTGGCTAACCTTAACAACAACCCATATATATTAAATAATTATATTTGCTCATTTCTTATTTTGTTACTTTAGCAGCAGGTTTTTATATTTGTTTATCCACTCCTCTGGAAATTCTTTTGTATCCAATCTCACTGTCTATATTTGCTTCAATCGCTCTTCGAAATATTTATGCTCATCTTATTTATCTTGTTTGTTCCGTTTCTTTTTACCTACTTCCTACTACTTCTATTGGCCCTCCCAATGTTGCTCTAAGTCATTCTAAATTATTGAAAAGTTACTTCTTCGTTATTGTGTTACATTAATTAATTAAATAATGTTCATTACTCATATAATATCAAATAATCATCAGTCAATGTTACATTAGGATTAGTCCTTGGAATTGTTCTAAATCCAGAACCTATAATTAAATATTTATATTTACCAAATACTGGTCTATTTAAAATATGTTCATTTAATATTGTTTTTAAATACAACTCTGCTAACTACTTCTAATAAAGTCTTGGTGGATAATCATAATATTATTCTTGTATTTGACTATTAATTGAGTTAACTATAACTTATATTGTGTCATCAAATTATATAAATTCAAGACCCAATGTTAGATTCATATTGATTTATAAGAGGTTGATATTTTGATTAAATTTCAAATCACATTAATAATTGAGGGTTATATTTGTAGCTGTATATAAAGGTAATTCTGTCACATTACACCAACCTGTTACAGGTGTTAAGGGATTGTAATCTTCAAGATCAAGTAAAATATTGGAAAAAGAACCAAGATAAAATTAAAAATCTGTACTTTTCCAATCATTTGTAATTAAAACATTGAAATACTATTGTTAATATGAATATTGAATAATGCTCTCCAAAACAGATGTAGAAAATAATTAAACTTGATTCAAAGATGCCACAAAAGTAGGCAAAATAGTTTATTAACATATATTGCCATCAAAATTCTCTATTAATAATTATCCATCTAATGTCAGTATATTGTCTGTCTAATTTAAGTAATTAGATTAATAATTAAATATTATTGATTATTCATCTTCATTATTATTAATATAAGTATATGTATAAGTTTATGGAATAGGATTGAATGTGTATTCAATAGATTAATATAGTGATTGTAATTGTTATGGAATTTATGAATTTATTGAACTGACTGCTTAAGAATATTAATTTGTATATTGTTACAATCCTATAAAATTGAACTAATTTTGTGGAATTAAAGTTGTGGAAACTTGCTTAAATTATTGAGTAATTTATAATGTATATATAACATTATCCATAATTGCATAACCTATTGATTGAAAAGTTCCAAATTAAAAAGTATAACTAATAGATAATCTTAATTAAAATGTAACTATTCCTTAACCAGAAAATTAGTTAGAAATGACTTTAGTATATAAAGTAATATTGGTGAGATCAGCAGTATCTGGAATTACTCTAACTTATGTAAGTGTGTATTCTATAGTACTAATAGGGATTAGAGCATTAGTATCTGTTATATTAGCATACATTGATTGATAATCACATGTATATACAATTCCAATAAGCAAATATATAAACATAATAATTAATACACGTGATAATGTTACCTGTAAAGAAACCATAATATGAACTTCTTGGAGGGTAAGGTCCACAACTAGAGTAATTTATTACTTTTGTGTAATTTGAACACTTAGATTGGAAAGGTCTACTATTCTTGAGTAGTCCATTAGGCACTTTTCTTTTACTATAAGTTAAGAATTATTGATCCTTAGGTCCTTGGATTCTCATTTTTAATACAATTCGTATGTACTGTATTGCACATTTCAGTGATTACTATCATATTTGCTGTGACCATATTAGACTAAATCCTTAAACATGATGAAGTATATTTAATTTGATTATGAAAGGGAAGTAAAGAAATGAAACGAATTGCATAATCAATTGAAGAAGGCAGTGAGGGATTCTTTAAAGCATAATATGGCACAATTGTAAACCTAAGTATTGTATTTGCAATCTTAATATTCTTGGTCTATTGGTAAAAAGGTACTGGGGAATTAGAAAAGGATGAAATTCCAGTTGGTGGACTTGTAATTGGTTTATTTGAAGGAGGATCATTCTTATTTGGTGCATTATGTTCAGGCTTTGCTGGTTTTGCAGGCATGTGGGTTAGTATTAAAGCTAATTCACGTGTTGCCAGTGCTGCTAGAACTTGCTATAATACAGCTATGCAACTTGCATTTAGGGGAGGTTATTTTGCAGCAGTAATAAATATTGCATTAGCTATCTTTGGAATAAGTGTTTTATTTATTGTTGTCTATGGTTATTTTTATTTAACCATTTAAGACACATAAAGACTAACTGAATAAATTGACAAAATTCCATTATTATTAATTGGTTATGGTTTTGGTGCATCATTTGTAGCCATGTTTGCTTAATTAGGTGGAGGAATTTATACTAAAGCAGCAGATGTTGGAGCTGATTTAATTGGAAAAATAGAAAATGATATTCCTGAAGATGATCCACGTAATCCAGCAGTTATTGCAGATTTAGTTGGTGATAATGTTGGTGATTGTGCAGGATAAAGTGCAGATCTATTTGAATCTATTACTGCTGAAATACTTAGTGCAATGATTTTAGGAGCAACTATGACTCATGAAGCAAATTTACATGTCAACTAAAAGGTAACATTTATGCTATTTCCTCTTGTTGTTCATTGTCTTGACATAATATCATCTACTGTAGGAATGTATTTTGTTAGAACCACACCAGGAATCCCAGGCAAATATGTTGAAGACCCATTAGCTATAATGAAAAAAGGATATAGAATTGCCATGATAATTGGTTTTTTCGGCTTCTTTTTTATATGTCATCATTTCCTCAATCCATTTTAATATAAAGATGCATGGATGTACTTTGGATTATGTGGACTCATTGGAATAGTTGTTTCATATCTTTTTATTGAAGTTACACAATATTATACAGATTATCACTTTGAACCAGTTAAAAGAATAGCTGAGTCTAGTAGAACTGGTCATGCTACAAATATTATTGCTGGATTAAGTGTAGGTATGGAATCTACTGGATTACCCATATTAATTATAAGTGTGGGAGTATTGACAGCCTATTATCTTGGAGAATAAAGTGGAATAAAAAATCACTAAGGTGAGTTAATTGGTGGTTTGTTTGGAACAGCTATAGCAACTATGGGAATGTTTTGTACAGGTGTTTATATACTTTCTATGGCAGCATTTGGACCAATTGCTGATAATGCAGGAGGTATTGTAGAAATGAGTGGATGCAGTGAAGAAGTTAGAGCCATTACTGATCGACTTGATGCAGTAGGAAATGTTACAAAAGCTAATGCCAAAGGATATTCAGTAGGATCTGCTTCACTTGCAGCATTCCTCCTTTTTAGAGCCTTCATAGATGAAGTTAATTTCTTAAGTCCAACTAAGAAAATTCTAGCAATTGACATTACATAACCTGAAATTTTCATATGTGGATTAATAGGATCTTGTTCTGTATTTGTTTTTAGTAGTTGGGCTATGCGTGCTGTTGGAAATGCAGCTCAAGATGTTATTAAAGAGGTAAGAAGATAATTCAGAGAAAATCCAGGAATTTTGTAGGGTACTGCCTAACCAAATTATAAATAATGTGTAGAAATAGTCACTAAAGCAGGATTAAGAGAAATGATAAAACCAGGATTGTTAAGTGTATTAACTCCCATGATATTGGGACTTACACTTAGAGCTATAAATGTTGTAAGAATGTAGGAATTATTGGCTGCTAAGGGTATTTGTGCATTTTTAATGTTTTCAACTTGTACTGGTATTTTATAAGCATTATTCCTAAATAATGCAGGAGGAGCATGGGATAATAGTAAAAAATATATAGAAACTGGTGAATTGGGTGGTAAGGGAAGTGATACACATAAGGCAGCAGTTACAGGGGTATAATATATGAATATTAAAGGATACTGTTGGAGATCCATGTAAAGACACAGCAGGACCATCAATACATATTTTGATAAAATTGTACTCCACTATTACAATAGTGATGGTACCACTATTTGTGGATTGAATTTTAATAAAGTTTATTAATTAATGTTAAGCCCATCTCGCTATTAGTAAATTCAACGGTTATCTCCATAAAGAGTTAGTATGCCTGGAATATCTAGAGTGGTATTTTAATTGATTATGCAGCCAGCCTTCGTCAAAACAAGAGAAGTTCGCATGCCCTCCCCAACCAAATAATACTCTCCTACAAAATATGTTATTCACAACCCTCCCATTTATATGAAGTCTCGTATGGCTAGTGCTGAAGAGATTCCATCATCAGAAACAAAGAACCATGATCGTTAATACTCTATGCATTATGATCCTAAAACTCAACAAATTGCACATCTTAATGAAATCATATAATAACAGCAACAATAATTACTCACTTAAGAAAGCAAAGTTGCCCTTCTATAAAATGAGGTTAATGCCTGGAAGTAGAAATTCATTGAAATAAATCAGAAGTATCATTAGATGCAAGAAAAATACTACCTCGCAGATACTGAATTATAGCATTATAAATAATTATGAGTGAAATTATCGATGATCACATTCTAAAAAAGTATGAGATTCTTAATCGAATTGGCAAAGGAGCCTATGGTATTGTATGGAAAGCAAAAGATCTTAAAACTGGAAAAATTGTTGCACTTAAGAAAGTTTTTGATGCTTTCAATAATCCAACAGATGCCTAGCGTACTTATAGAGAAGTATGATATATACTCTATTAGGTTACATTTCTAAAATAACTCAAACATCCTAACATCGTATCTCTCATTGAAACATATCCTGCTACTAATAAAACAGATCTTTATATTGTTTTTGAATATATGGACACAGATCTTCACATTGCTATTAGAGCTAAGATCCTACAACCAGAACATCGGCGATACATTGTTTATTAATTAATTAAAGCACTCAAGTATATACACTCAGCTGGTATGATTCATAGGTAATATAATTGAATTAACATTAGAGATTTGAAACCTGCCAATATTCTAGTAGATTCAGAATGTTAAATCAAATTAGCTGATTTTGGATTAGCTCGTATGGTTGGATCACTTGATTCAGATATCCTTACTGATTATGTAGCTACCCGATGGTTTCGAGCACCAGAAATACTTCTAGGATCTAAATCCTACTCATTTGGTGTAGATTTATGGTCTGTAGGTTGTTTAATGGGAGAAATGATTCTTGGAAGAGCTCTCTTTTCTGGAACTAGCACACTTAACCAATTAGAAAAAATTATCGACATTCTAGGAAGTCCAAATGCATAAGAAATATTAGCATTAGGGGGATAATCATAGATTTTTTCTACATAATCCCGTAATTCTAAATCTAAATTACATACATTATTGAGCTGTGAAATTGATGAGTTAGATGTTATACGTAGACTTCTTTAATATGATCCATCAAAGAGATTAAATATTGATGATTGCCTAAAACATTCTTATTTTAAAGAATATCGCAATATCAAAGAAGAAATCTCATACAATGGAATAATCATCATGTAATTACATGATGATAAATAATATCCAACTGCCACTTATAGAGATTTACTCTATAAAAGAATGGATTATTCAACTATTATAAGTTTAGTTAATAGATAAAAGAAAATTGTTGAAGAATTAGCACAAAAAAAACAATAAAATAGCTTTAAACAATTGATTGAACAAAGAAGTGCATAAAATATTAAATAATATTTAAGTAGTAAATACCTTAAAAGTACACAATCTAATACTACGCTTGATAAAAGTCTTATTAACAAATCATAATAATAAAAATCCTCATCATCTAATATTAAAAATAAACT
Source organism: Paramecium caudatum (assembly GCA_000715435.1). Classification (NCBI taxonomy): domain Eukaryota; phylum Ciliophora; class Oligohymenophorea; order Peniculida; family Parameciidae; genus Paramecium; species Paramecium caudatum. The sequence continues at coordinate 477,138 of JMSD01000004.1, forward strand.
ACGTTCAATATGCCAGTAAACTGAAGCAAGACAACGTAGTGCTGTTTCTAAATTATCCAATTCAACTTCCAAATAATAAATCTTACACAATGTTACCAATACATCCTTGAGTCCGCATTCAAACATCAATTCCAGATACCTACCTACTAGATTTTATAAAAAAAATGATTTTTGAAATTCAAAGACTTTATTCTATATAATCACATTAATTTATTTTCCATTCTTTACACAGTACTTAAGGCTTATTTGTACTTTATTTTCAATTATGTTAATTCACTTATTTTTTCTGTCAATTCTCTATTCAATCTTTCTACTTAAGTTAAATCATTAGGTTAGGTTTTTGACTAAAATTTATTTTTTATATTACAATAACAATTTATTACATTCTTGAATTAGTTTCCTTCAACATTCTCACTTATATCCTCAAATCTTGATTTTCTTATGTAAGAATCTATGTTAAATTAAATAATACTTATATTTTCTCCAAAGAATTTTAAACATTTTTCATTTACTATTCCAAAGTCAGTACCCTTGCCTAAAGACTAAGTTTTTCAGCCTCCTTTATACATGACTTGAACTTGTAGAAAATACTTATTATTTAAGACCATCTAATTCACTCCTTAATTATTCAATCTAAGATTATTTTCCATTTGATTCTCTCATTCTAGCGTTGCGAGGGCTATATAAAGTTTCTTCGATTCTTGGAGAAATTGGTTACTGTCCTTTTGGACTAAACACTCCAAGTTATTTTTTTATTTTATCTATTTCCTTTAGTAAAGATGTTTACTATTCTTGTAATTCTGCATTTAATTTTCTTAAATTTTCATTTTAAGATTTTGTCACCTCTAAATCAGTTATAATTTCAGTTAAATATTCATCTTATTCTCTAAAAGATCTTACATTCACAACTTTTTTTTATAATTATTATGACTGATAAGGTTGTTGGAGTTACAGTCTCAATTAAGTTAACTCATTTTCTTGCATTTAACATTTTGATTAATAAGTTTTTAATTCCTATCTAATAACATCTAAATTATTCATTATTTCTAATCTATTTGTAATATTAAAACTGTTTCCTTATTTAGAAAATTCACTGGTTGAAAACTTATATGAAAATCTTTAATACTCTCCCTTTAATTCATTTAATTCTGTAAGAAGAGCATGACATTTTCCATCAAGTTCCGATATTAATTATTATTACTATAATATTTGAAAAGAATATGCTTATCTTTCCTTTTCTTATAGTTATGAATTTTAATATTTTAATTAGTCTATTTATTAGAGTAATCCTGAATTTTCAACTCTTAATTATTCGAATTAATAATTCTATTTTACAGTATATTTTAATTATTCATCCTTTTCAATTATCTATTTACATAGTTTTTGAGTTTCTATCTCTAAGGAGAATATTCTTTATTTTAAATTATAAATTATATCCTAATTTTAAGGAGGTGCTTCTTGAGGTTTATTTTTTAGTTCTGTTATTTCTGATTAGAATTATTCTGATTAATATTTTAATCTTTATAATTCTTATTAGAGAGCTTATTCTCTTTTCAAACAGGAATCATGATTTTATGAGCTATTTATTGAAGATTTAGTTTCTAATAAACTAATCTATAACTGATCGACAATCTATTTAAGTCTTGTATTTAATTCTTCAGTATGATCTGAGTTGCTTTTCAAGGTATTAAATTTCATAAGAAGCTCATCATATTTTTCTTAATTCTATTTTTACGTTGATTCTTTTTAGTACATCTCTTATAAAACTTTTTCATATTTTGATTTCCATAACTTTTCTTAGGATTTATATTAGGAGGTCGCCCTCTTATGTTCTTCACTATTTGAACATCTAATACCTTAACTTTAAGTTAATATTCTATTTTGTCTTGTTTGGTATAGTGCACTTTATTAATATTGCCTCTCTTAGGCATTTCTATTTTATGTTTCTTAATTAAAAGCAGCTCTTTATTTCTTAAATTATTCTTCTAATCTAGCATATTCAAGATTTGCTACACGAATATTATCATAGACTTAAGACAGCTCTATTTCTTTTATTTGTAGTTATTTTTTAAGAGCATATATGATATCATCTTTTTACTTTAAAGCACTCTAATCAATGAAAATTATATCTGTATCAAATTAAGTGGATTAACTATTTGTTTTTCTATTTTTTAATTATTCCAATTAAAGTTGTTGTTCTTATTCTATTTTATTTTATTTTCTTTATTCATCTAATTATTTACTCAATTATTAGATTTATAATTTTAAGCCTTAATTATATTCTTTAATATCAGATATCTCTTAATTATAATTATACTATTGATTAGCTGCATCAATAACTTCACTTTATAGTTCTTACATTTGATTCGCTAACTCAGCCTTTTCTAATTAAACAGATTCCAAATCTCTTTGTAAATTTTCATAATTTTTTTATAATTGAGCTATTAATTAATCTTTCTCCTTAAGTAATTGGTCATTACGAGGAGATTATTCTATTGTTTTCGTACTCTTTGTTTGCTGCCTCGTTAATGATAATTGATTTGTGAGATTCATTACTTAGTTTGCCAAATTCTAATTTTCTATCATTAATTTTTCATCTCCATTAATGTAAACAACAATCCTATTCTCTAATTCCTTTATTTTCTCTTCTAACTATAATTTTTAGAAATCATATTCCTCATTTAATTTAGCTATTTTTGCTTTAAAATCTGCAGTTTGCTTTTACATCTAATCAAATAGAACATATTTTTCGTCGAGCAGCTTTCTTATTTGAGCCTCAAGCTCAGCATTTTTCTTAATTTCTATACTATTATTGACGCTAAAATCAGATTATTTCTTATCCTCACTTTCTGATATATTTATTGAATGCTCTTTAAGTTTTTGTTCTTCTAAAACACTAATCCTAAATCTAATTTATGATAATTGTGTTTCATATTCAATTTCTTAATCTTTAAGAACTTATTAATAATGCTAATTTTCTAATTTTAATTGGTCAATCTATTCTTGATTTTATTTATTTTAAAATAATAATTAATCTAATTAAATTGCCTTATTTTGATTGTCTAGTTTCAAATTAGTATTTAATTATTGCAGCTATTAATTTTATGTATTCACTTAATTAAATTATTTTCTCCCATTCTCCAATTCTAACTTCAATTAATTCATTTCTTATTATAAATAATCATTTTATGTTTACAATTGCTCTAGATCTATTTGTTTTTATTTAAGTTCATCTTTTGTGATTTACATTAAATGCTACAACTAATGAGCTTAATCATCAAATTAATCTTTTTAAGGTTCATTTTTATTTAATTCATCACTTAAATAATGAAGCTAATTTTATAGAATTTTATTTTCTTATTGTAAATCTTCAACCTATCCCTATAAAATTTTATTTTGACTTTCAAGGGTACTTAGTTATCCTTAAACTCCGTTTAAATTAAGATTTTCTTCTTCTAAATTCTATAATGATGAGCGTAATTATAGATTAAGTTCCTCCTAATTATTTTACAATTCGTTAATCTTATCTTATTAAAGTTAAATTGTTGTCTGGTATTCCTGTAGTTCCTTCTCAAGTTTCAAAATTGATAGCTCCAAATTATTTTACTAATAACATGAAGTAATTCCTTTTGGTTTTTCAATTATTTGTTGAGGTTTTTTAGTTTTTAAAATTGCTATTTCATCATCCTTTCTTACTAACATTTATTTAATCTTGTTTAATTCATCTAATTATCTTGTATTCTGTGATTTTAAATTAATATTTAATTTTTCCTATTACATTATTTAATTTTTAAGAATTTCATTTTCAGTTTCAATGTCTCTTAATTGCAAAAGACTCACTTAACAAGAATTATCAACTAATTTTGGATTCAAAATACTTTATTCCTCCACATCATCATAATTAACTTTTTAATTTGATTCAATAGTTGCTTATTTTAATAATTTTTAAAGTTATTCATAATCTCGTTTTATTTCATTATAATCACTCTTAACTTTATCTAATGCTTTACGATCATAAAAGTCGACTTATATAAATTAATTTTTCGTTGTAGGTTTAGATTTGTTTGATCTAATTGATTATGAACGTTATTATTTTTCATGAGTATTTTCTCCATCATCAAATGTAAAAAGTTTTTTAGGTTTAACTGTTGAAGCTAAATCTGGTTTTGAATCTGGTTTAACATCAGTTGTTTCAATTTAATTTAAATATGTAACTTTTGTATCTTTTAAATCATCAGGCAATTCCATCCTCTTTAAATGAAGCAAAGTTGCAATCAACCTTATTTACTATAGCACTGTATCAGCTGTGAATTGATCCACTTTTTATAATTATTAGATTTTTCTTAAATTTGTTTCAAATTCCGGTGCATTTTATTTTGGAGTTCTCTTTGGTTGAGGAGATACATGAAAAGAGGAAGGTCTACTATGAAGTAATTGAAAATCAGAAAATGCATTAAATGGTTCTTAATGAATAACTCTTGTAATTAACTTAACTGGTGGAGAACTATCTCTTATGGAACTTCTTCGACTTTTTAATTTTTCATTTTCCATATATAATTCTTAAATTCTATCATTAAGGAATTGATTTTCAGTTTGTAATTTATTTAGTTCTGGACAATCATGACTATCACTATGATCATATGATGAATTTCTTATTTTTAAGTATGTTATTTCTTATTCTTTTTTCTATAACATTGTCTCATAATCACTCTCCAATTACTTGATCCTATCTATGAGTTCTGGACTTTCTGGTGGGTTTCTCTTGAAAATAATGTTCATTTCATTAAGTGTTTCTATTTATTTTTTTGCCCTATTTAATTGATTAGTCACTTATTTAAATTATTAAACCAATTTCTTATTCATATCATCTGGAGATCTATTATTCTATAATTTATTACTTCACCTCAAAAATCTCATTTATAAAATCATCCTTCATTAACAACTATTAGTTTAATGCGCTAATTTTCTCCTCTTAATTCTCAATTTTATCGTTTAAAAGTTACTCTATTTAAATGCAAGAAATCTACATGTTGTAAGCAATTATTCAATTTTATCATTGTATTTATCAGTAATATGTATTGCAACTCTATGTAGTCTCTCTATCTCTAATGCCATCAAAACGATCTTTAACTTGTTATCCATATCTGGTATGACCTTTTACATAGGTGAACCAATCATAGGAGGATTTGGTACTAGAATTTGTAAAGTTTTTCTCGGAGAAAGCATATAAATAAAAATTATTCAGAATTTTATGTTCAATTAAAAAGAAGAAACTAAAAGCATTTTTAATAATGGAGAAGAGTTTTGGTAACCAACACAGAAACCAGAAAATTAATTAGATCTCATATTTTAAGGAAAAGTTTTTGTTAAACAAAATAAAACAAGGAAATGGGAATCATTACATCTTGAATTATACAATGATAAGTAATTATATTAATTACATAAGATTGATTAAAATTTCTAACACCATAGAACTATGCAATGTCAATGCTTGTTTTTTGAAAAAAATTAAATATTCAGAATCCTCTTTCTAACCTTACAAATTTGGTTTTAGATTGCATTACGGAAAGTAGAGGATTGAGTTTTTTACAGAGAATCAAGATCATTATGAAAGATGGCAAATGGCTTTAAAGAGGTACTGCATACTGACAAAATTCAATAAAAAATATAAATTGATCTGCAAGCATAAACTAATAGAACCCTATCCCTCTTGCACATATAAAGCTTAGAGGAATTCAGATGGACTATTTTTTCAAATTAGAATCATTGAGAAAAGCCAACTTGAAGATACGTCTCTCATACTGAACGAAATAGCAATGCTTAGAAGATTTGATCACGTTTATGTATAGAGATTACAAGAAGTCTATGAAGACCACGCTTATCTTTATGTGGTCTATGATTAATATGCAGGAAGAGAATAAAAATATTATGTCTCATAACTTCATTAAGCTAATGAAAAGATTGTAGCTGAAACAATATATAAAATATTATTAGGATTACATCATATTCACTCAAAAGGAGTATTTCATAGAGATCTTAAGTTTGATACTATTTTCAATAGATTTCCTGACTGTTTAACAGATTCATGTATTGTTAATTTTTAGTCTGCTGATTTATTTGAGAAATAATAACATAGAAGAATAGGAACTCCTGGATTCATGGCACCAGAGATATATAAAACTAAATCATATGGTGCTACTGTAGATATATTTTCATTAGGAGTTATATTTTATTATATTGTTTATGGAAAAATGCCTTTTGGAAATGAATTCAATGAGGTATGTCATTTTAAATAAGTAGAGAGATACTGTAAAAAAATGAATAAGGAGATATTGACTTTCCTGATTATTGTAGGATATCTGTTTCTGGACTCTAATTAATGAAGTAAGGATATAATATATATGAGATAAATGCTTCAAAAAGATCCCTTGAAGCGATGCTCTTCCTTCTAAGCTTTAAATCATCACTGGTTCATTAATTTAAAGATACGTGATTTACTGGGAAAACCTAGCGTTATGTAAAACCAAATGAAAATCGGTTCAGGTTTAAATTTGTCCACTATTCTTGAAAAATCAGATATGATTGACAATTCCAATATGTCAATTGCTATAACTCCAAGAGGAGTTATTAAGAAAAACTAAATTAATCGATCAAAATCATCGGATGTTAACATACTAGATTAAGAATTTATTTTTGAATCATTAGCCGATAAAATGAAATGTCTTCAGCATAGTACTGCCTAACCTTCTAGGCTAAAACATAAAATGAACATAGGATTTCGAATTAAACAGTGATTAAAATTTCTTCTACTTAAAAATGATAATATGGTCTCTTTAGATGCAACAATTTTTAATCAAATAAATATAAAATTTCATTTTGTAGTGCTTTAAGATCTCTTCCTTTCTAAATTTTTCTTCGTTTTTAAAGCGTTTTAGGAGATGATCATTTATTTCATCTTCTATTTATTTTCACTCTTAGATTTGTGTCTCTTTTTTGGCAGGGAGAACTTGACAGTCTTCTGGCTGATATCACTGTTTGATGAAAGAGTTCTTTCTCTAGCCTTTCGAGTATGGATTTTTAAAATTCCTTTTAAAGCTATGTCTTCCTTTACTCTTTATTTTTCATGCCTTTTCAGCTACTTTTCATAAAACGTATATTTTGCAGTCAAGCTTGCCAAATTATTAATATAATTTATTTTCCCTTGCTTAGGCATTTCAAACGGTAGCGAAGTCATAGTTAATTATTTTTAACTCTTAGGTAAAGTTGATTGAGTCTAGGGTAAATTTATTTAAAAGTCGATTTGATAAAATTCTTCTTCGAAGGTGTCAGCATTAGACAATATATTATAAGAGAATTTTTCCACTAAATGTTATTTATTCGGTAAACTTATTTATTTTAAGTCATCTAAAGGTTTTTGAATTATTTAATCTTTTCCATGAATAGGTGGCTCACAAATACAGCCCATTTAATTTAATATAAAATAAGATTTGATTTGATTTTTTCATTACCATTAGAATGTAATAAAGTATATGAATATATATTTATTAAAATATTATATAAATTATGAGTACTAATCAGAAAGAAGTGGAAATGAAAATAACAAAAGGACTACTTACTAAACTTGAAGATCCTTAAGAATAATATGAAACTTCCAATTACGATATTACAAGGGCTGCTCATCCTGGAGTGTGTTTTTTTCATATTTTCTTTAAATTTTGTGCATTTTTTTCGTAAATGATAATAATTGATATTTAGATATCTCTTTTTAGGAATGATTATCTCAAGTACATTGTTTCAATATATTCTCATCATGATTTTTCATTCTTTAGATTTTTATACAGTCAAGAATATTACAGGAAAATTTTTAGTTGGATTAAGATGGTACTCCACAATTGGTCCTAAGGGTTAAGAAGTTTGGAAATTCGAATCATTTGATTTAAGCAAAAGAAGTAAAATAGATTCCTCTGTTTTTTGGACATTTCAATTTGGAGCATCATGTGCATGGGCATTTTTCGTTTTTGCTAATGTCATGTCTTTTGGTGTTGTGGATGTATTATTTATATAAATTTTAGATCATATTTGCTGGAGTTGGTGCTAGTCTGAGTTGGATAAATTTGTGGGGATTCTACAAAAGTTCCAAAGATTAATAAAGAAAAATGAAAAATGTCTCAAGCTATATCACAAAGAAAGGAATAGAAATGGCAATGAAAAATTGATAAGACCACACACACTATTTATTTTACATTTAATTTGAGTATTATTTTAATGTTATTAATTTATACTCACTAATCTGAAGATTCTGGGTCGATTGATTTTTCTTCTTCTTCGTTGGGTTTCTGTTTTTTTTGTTGTCTAAATAAATTAATACTTTTACATTTTGCTTTAAACATATTACTCTAATTTTCTAGCCACTTTTACAGGGAGCACATCAATATCAAATTCAATTTCCTCATCACCATTAGCTGCCACACTCTCCTACACAATTTCCCAAACCCCTCTCAAATATTCAGGCTTCAACATCCTAATGCTCTCTCCTAGATTTAATTTCTCTTAAAATGTCATTGGTTTAAGCATTTTAGATCTTTATAAAATTTTATTTTTACTAAATCTATTGTGTTTATTGCTATTATTGCTATTGCTATATTTGCTATTATTAAATTTATTGCTATTGTATTGGAGTTTTCTTTTTCATTGGTGGCAGTTTAAATAATTCACAATAATAGTTTTCTAATTGACTTATTGCTTCCAATGATCTTGAATTCTTCTAATTGACCTAAGTAGCAATTTTTAAGAACTTTTTAAGTTCATTTTATAATATTTGCATATTACCTAAATTATTGACGAAAAATCACCATTAATTTGTGCTTCGACATTCTCAATATCGAATTTGTCTGCAATTGTATCATATATTTCATCAAAACAATTATGGGATTTGAATTTTTGCAATACTTTCAATACCTTATTATTTTCCTCCTTTTTAAGTGGAGGTTACACTCTCTGTACCCTTTTGGGATAATCTTCCTAACTATTTTGTTCTAGTTTGTTAGATTTGAAGGTAGCATCAAATTTAGATACCTTTTTTGACTTAATAAAATGAGAGGCAAAATAATACAATCCTCTATTCTCTTTGATGCACAAGACTCGATAAATGTAAAGAAAACCCTTATGGTAATTTAGTCTAAATGTAATCGACTTGTTGATTGTTCAAGTAAAACTCAATCTAATTATTGGTACTCATTATTAATATTTATTATGGAAAAGTATAATAGAGTAAAAATGATTGGGAAAGGCAATTTTGGAGACGTGTGGCTTGTTGAAGACAACAAAGGATAGGTATTGGATGAGAAAACAACAATTCATAGAAATTTGCCCTAAAGTTAATCGATTTGTAATTTTAGACTGTTGACCCCACTAATGAAGTTACACTCTTAAAACTACTTAAACATCCTAACATAATTAAATACTACAACTCATTTGTAGAAAATGAATAATTATGCATAATAATGGAATTTGCTGAAAATTGTATTCTCTATTTTTTAGGAATAGATGACCTTTCAATCTACACAAAATCTAATCCACCAAATATACTCAATTGGTTTACATAATTATGTTAAGCAGTATAATACCTCCATTCTCAAAATATTGTACACAAAGACATCAAAATGAAGAACGTATTCCTTACAATCGATGGAATTGTATCATATTTTTTAAACTTTAGATCAAGCTTGGAGATTTCAGTATTTCTAAAAAAATAGATGCTTCCCTAAATCTAACTCAATAGGGTAACAATATCATTTAATTTAGGTACTCCTTATTACCTATCTCCTGAAATATGTGAATCAAAACACTACAACACCAAAACTGATATCTGGGGACTTGGCTGCTTTTTGTATGAACTATGTACAAAATAAAAACCATTCCAAGGAGAATCATTACCAGAAATCTTTAACTCTATAATACATGGAGAAACACCTTAACTGCCAGAGGGATTTCCTAAATTTTACTAAACTATTATAAATCAATGTTTACAAAAAAATCCAGAGGATAGACCGGATGTTGCTTCAATTTTAGAAATAGCAGATATAAAAAAAGAGAGGGCTAAATTCTCATAAATCTATAAATAAAAACTTATGAAGATGTTGAAATAATTAGACCCAGGATAAATGCAATAAAAAAAATTTTAATCAAGGCCAATTTTCACACCTCAAAATAAGCCAGACTCTATACTCTTTAAAAATCTTTTTTCCGAACAAATTCAATCAAGTATTAAAAAACCAATGACAAAAAAGATTATTTCTATAGATACAGAACTAATTGAAAATGAAAATGTTTAACAACAGAAACAACAATAGTAATAATTTGCTCGATAATTATTTAATCCGAAAACACCTACATCTCCAAATAGAAGCTTGTTGTTGGCAGATTTTTTGAAAAACAAATTAGGAGAATACAAATTTCATGAAATAAGAAAGAAACTCGAAGAATCAGAAAATCCATTATTACTATTGGATTAGAAAGAGGAAATGTCTCAAGTAATAGGAGATTAAAATTTAGACTGTCTAAAAGTAAGCCTAATTATATTTTGCTTTAGATTTTTAAAATTTTAATAACAAATTGTGTTACCCCACCTGGTACAAATTTTAGACAAATGAATAATTACTAATTCTTAAGATAAAACATCAACTCATAGCCTGATTTAGAAAATTTCTCTAAAGATCCCCAAATAAACCAAGAAATAAATGACTGATAAATGAAATAAGAAAAAATATTATCATTAGTGATTTTCATTATATTCTCTTAAGATATCAGATTTACACTTTGGAAAAAGATGATTGACTATTAAAGTTAGGCAATTAAAGGATATAGAGAAATTTCTCAATCTTAAAAGTTCTAAAAAATCTTAATCACTTAGATTTCTTCCTTTCAAAATTATATATCTTAAATCATTCAGTATAGATAGATCTTCATCTCCTAATTCAACGGATCCCTCTCTCAAAACAGATATTAGTTTTTAAAATTTATTGGTTAGTCTCTCATTATAATTTACTCTTTCATTTAAATTTTACAATAATTCTTATTAGACATAATAAAGATCCTTTTAACTGCTTGAATACTTTGGTTCATTATGATAAATCATATGCTTATGAAATAGGGTTTATCTTCTATTATGATCACTTTTTTAAAGTGATTTTATCATTTCAGAATTATAGGTTTCTAGATATATATAATTTTATACATTTTGATTTATGAAACTACAAAATCTTATCTGTAATAGAATATAACTATAATTGTAATGGATTGATGCTACTGAATAAATCTCCATTTGATTTTATATTATCTGTTAATAGTTTTTCTTTTAGCATTGCCATAGGAACTTCTTCAGATGTTTTATATTGTTTATCTGTGTTTCTAATTATAAAGTTGTATAATACAATTTTCTAGTATCAACTCTTGCATCAAATTTATATGGTATGTATTTATGAACCTATTTTTCTATTAATTCATTCAAAGATAAATTTCTTGGATCTTATGTTTTTTCATGCAATTTAAACTTTTTATTTTCTAGATCTTAAATCTATTATTCTAATTGCTATACTCTATTGTAATTAATACTTCTTTTTTTAAGATAGTTTAACCAACAAACTTTCTTTTTTTTCTATCTTTTAGATATTCATCTAAGTTAGGAATAGCCTAATCATGCAAGAATTTTGCAGGACTCTCTGATGCATATCGATTTACACCATAGTTCTTTCTCATAGGTGATGTTCCAACTAAAAATGTGGATAACTAATTTTCCTCTTATTCCGCTTAAGGATAAAGAGTTCCAAATACAAGTTGATTTGTATTATTTTTTATTCTCTTAACTTCTTAATCTTGTAATTGTAAATATCCCTTCAAGTGTTTGTAAGCATTAAGTTTAGGGAATGCTTTCATTTTAGATACATAATTTCTTCTAATTTAATCAAGCGAGTGATCCTCTGTTTTTTATCTTATTTCCTTTTCTTGAGTTTATTAACTACCAACAGTATGCTAAGAATAAGAAATCAATTTTCTTTTTGATCTATTTTTTCTTTTTTCTAATGAAATTTCTTTTATTGTGTCTAATGTAGACGCTATTTTATAGGCTAAAATTAGAAATAAAATTTTACAGCTTATATCAATATTAACTGTGTTTGATCGATTAAGTTAATTATCCATTAGCAATTATAAATAATTAAATTTATCAATACTATCAGTTTACAAATATGAAAAAACAAATTAAAAAGGATGTTTAATGTGTTGATAATGAAATAGACTCAGAATCCTCAAATTCAGAATCAGACTCTGAGTTTGTCATTACAGAATTGTCAGAATCTGAAAAACACAAATCCAGATCTATATGGAGCCTAAAAGGCTTAAGCTCATAAATTAAATTTTTAGTCAATGAACTTTAAAGTACAACATATAAACAACTGGCTACAATATTAATAGATAGATTATCCAATGAACTACAATAAATCCATGGGACTGAAAGAAGAAAAGAGATCTAAAATTTAAAAAGAAGAGTTTACGATGCTATAAACGTCATGGTTGCAATGAAGGTGTTAACAAAGGAAAAAAAAATCATTTCCTTTCGTTAACCAGATAGAGGAATGTTGATTGAAGAAAAATATAAGGTTGAACATAGAGCAAGAGTAATTCTCTCAAAAAGAAAGAAATTAACTCATGGAACCATAACATATCTATTACTTAAAGACTTAGTTGAGAGAAATTAAGAAACAAAACTTGAAAATGAGATTATTTTATAGATGCCTGTAATAGGTGTGTCAGTTGCTTTACAAGGAAATGACTTTTAAATGTGTTAGAAATCAAGAAGAAAACTATTATTAAAGTCAAAGAAACCAATACACATTTATTCAGAATTAGACATACTACATAAAGTAATTGATTGATAATTCATTAAACAATATTATGATAAATTTTTTCAATATATTATAAGGATTTTTAAAAGCTATCCTCTCCATATGTTGATTATGGAGGTAGTAAGTATGGAAGTTATCTGCATCTATAAAATCTAACTTTCACATATTTATAAACCACAATTATTTCCAAAATGTACAAAAAACATATTAATATTAAAAAGCTAATGTAAAGATCGAAAGTATCAATCTAAAGCTATTCAATATCATTCCATATTATTGATTAAGTTGAACTAATAATTTATTCTAAACTATCAGCAATAAAATTAATAGCCAATAGATCATCCCTAAACATTACTCTAATTTTCCCTTCATCATATTCATTATTCAAATTATCTCTTATTATATCCATGTAATATTGTATTGAATATAATAATCCCTAAGTAAGCCTTCCTTAACCTATACTACTGCATAGGCTATTTGACACAACTAAACATAAATTTTCAACACTTTTATTTAAAATGTCTGTAGATGAATCTAAGTTTCCATATTTAAATTATTAATCAAACTCTTAGAATTCCCCATATGCCTCTTCTACTTAAGCTTTGTATTCTTCTAGTAATTCATCCTCAATCCCAATTTCCTCTAATTGCTTTCTATTCTAAACTACATAATCAGTATAAGCTAATTCATTTATTTCTTGACAATAATTAATGTAAAGATTAAATAATTCCTATTAGTCGCGCAAAACTGAGCTTTAGCTATAGTTTTTTAGACAAATATATTAAATATATAAACAAAAAATAATTATTCCAATTACAGGATAAAACAAAATGAAATTAGATAAACCAAATTTATTATCATCTTATAGGTGTAATTATTTAATTTATTCTGTCTTTTAATTTTAACCCCCTTTGACACTAAAGAGTTAACTTTTAGTTGATTTATCCATTTATATTTTATTTCTTAAACTAAATTAGTATTTATATAAATTTAATTCACTAGCTGCCTTGAATTATTATAGGATATTATAAAAACGTATTTTTTCATTTTAAATTGCTAAAATTTAAATTTGTTCGCTACTTCGTAAAATTCTTTTTTATAATCTCAAGAGACAGATCCATGATATAATGTAAAATGAAAGAATAAAAACTTCAGCAACATCAGTCAATAGTGAAATATAAGACTATTATAAAGTATTTTTATCTAAATTTTTCATCATAGATTCATGAAAATAAGAAGTTGTAGATTCATAAACTTCTATATGATTAAAGAATGAATTTAATAGGACAAAAATAGCCTCTTTTGATTTTTCTAAAGAGTTTTCATCTTCTGAATCAAATTTTTTAAATACTTCAAGAAACATTTCTATCTGAAATATTTCTGTCCAAGTACTTACATTAACCATATCTTTGGTATAAAACTCATAGATTTCAACATGCTGATACGATACAGCATGGCTTACGATTCCTTTAATGAATAAAGTTTACAATGACTACTCATGAGATTCTAAATTACTACTTACAACATCAGTAACTTCTTTAATATATGTTGTATTCTCTTTATCACAATAAAGACTCAATCCTAAATAGCTATTCCTTAGATAATTAATGGTAGTAAAAGGTAAAAATACATATAATAATTCCTAATTTTAGTCTAAATATCTGTTATAATTGGATTATGAGATAGAAGCAATAATTATAATAATAATTATATTAATAGTTCCTAAACCCAATATTATTCTAATCAATTTTGGTGTATTATTAATTCTACTAAATTTTGAATATAATTATGATTTCTAGAGAATGGATATATTATTAGAATTATCTGAAGAAGGATGAAGAGATGGCTCATTTTATTTGTTCCATAAATTGTTTTCTGTTCCACTATTCATTAATTCTACATCTGATAATTTTTATTTTTTTGTTTAATCTTCATGAAAATAATCCTACTATTGCGTGATTGTCTTTTTACGGTTATATTATTTATTCTTCCATTTTAAGTTATTTGAGTTTGAGGATTGTGGAATATCTTCCACACATACTCTATATTTCTCTGGATTTTCATCGGATTTTAAGCATTTCTCTTCATTATCATGCTAAATGTGATTTGATAACATTATTCTACTTGACTCTTAAGGAGTTTGAAAATTTGAATATAATTAAGGTAATTGATAGTCAAGTATATCTCTTTAATCATCATTAACATAATGTTCCCTATAAATTTAATCTGAAATATTTCCTGATTCACTATCAACTTGTACTATCCCTTGAATAGAATCTAATCTTAAAGGATTAATTGATGCAAATGATGTAGTTGGTTTCATTATGTCAAATGCTTAAGAACTAGATTAATTTTCTGCCAAAGTTACTTTGTTTAAAGATATCAAATAAGCTTGATAGAGTTTTGAATGAATATTACCAATTGACATTGTGATAACACCATTAGCAATATAAATATCCTAATTAGTTGATTATTCTTATTGCACAGTCAAAGTAATATGTTCTTCCTCAATTTAAAAGTGAAATAGTAATTACTCAAATGTTTAAAAGTCAAATTTATCGTTTGTGGACTTTTATCTTTTTCTCAAGATTTCTTAGCTTTAAAATTCTTCATATTTAACTTGCAAATCTTTAACGTAATTTTAGAATTTAGGAACTAACTCTTCTATACTTCTTTAGTTATATTAAGTAATTTTTATTTTTAATTATTCTAAACATTAAGTTGATATTCCTTCAATTTAAAATGTATCAGAAATTATAATATGTCCCTTTACATTCTCAAATTTCCCATAGGGAACAATTTACTTTAAAAAACAATATATTGGAAATGCATCCTCGGTTATGTTGAAAGAAAGATCTAAGAACATTTCACAAAAAATTAACTCTTTATATTTTCTCTACATTAATAAGGGTCTTCGTTTCCTCAAAACAGCTGGTTTATTGGTAAGGAAGAATATTTCTAAAAGTTAATCATGAAAATGTGCTAAATTAGGTGTAACTAACTAATGAACTGTCAGGATATGTTCCTTAAATTCTCTTGGTTCATATCCAAGCATTAAAGGTGCATTATTTGAGAAATCCATTATCTATCCTCTAAAAAATTATCCATTTATAAAATGCCTAGCCAAATTTGTTTTTAGATAAAGAACCTTGAAACCTTAAAGTTAGACTGAATTAGAAGAAGTTGTGGGATATTCAAAAAATTTGTAATTTTTAGTTTTCAAAGAATTATTCAGTCGTACAAATTTTTCAAAATTGTAACTTACTTCAAGAGTAAAAAACATATAAATAAGAATTGATGTTCGGCAAGCTGAATACTTGTCGAATGTTTCAATTTCATCAATCATTTTTTCTTAATTTAATACTTAAGTTTCAACCAATTCATAAAATTCAGTGAAATTTAACTTGCCCTCTGTTAAAGTCTTGAGAAATTTATATTTTGAATCAATATTCTTAAAAATATGGTTAATAATTTAATCTCTTCTTATTTCAGTTATTCTATAATTTTTATATTTAATCCCTGTTTCAATGTCTGATTAAACCATATTATTTTTCATTTTTTATAAAACCTTAAATTTCGCTAATCCAACTATTAAAGTTAATGCTACTTCATTAATCAAAGTGTGATTTTTTAGGTTTTTTTATTTATAATCTTATATTAGAGTCATAACTTAATAACATTCTTCTGAATCACATAAGTAAAGTAGCAATTAAGATAATCTAAAAATGTTTGGACTTTCCTCGTTGTTTTCTATATCAAAAACATATTTTGTATAATGACGCATATATCTTTCAATTAATTCCACTTATATGTATATATTATTGATAGTTATTGGCCCAAAAATCTTCATATCCATTTCTTTTTACTCACAATTAACCACTTTTCTTTTTTCTCCTCTGAATCCTTTACAATAACAATATACACTTTCACAATTATCCACATGAGATTTTATTAGAATTATGATATTAATTAGAAATTAAGATTTTTGTAAATCAATATTTGAATTTTTGTCAAATGATTACTGGTCTGATAATCTTAAAAAGGAACTATATCTCAAATAATGCACAAAATATCTAAAGTGTTAGTTCTTTAATACTTCAATCTACTACTATTTTAATTCTTACATTTCCTTCTCAATTACAAAAGGGCTTAATTCTTCCTCCAATATTCTTGATTTTCTTTAGACTTATTATTTTACGACTTTTTTTCTCTCTTTCTCTTTAAAAAACTATTTATCAAATAATATTTCCAATAAAAAACAAAACATTTACTTAATTAACTTTGTAGCCAATGGTATGCTTATTAAACAAATTGAGAATAATTCCATCTATTTTAATTAAAATTCATGTGTTATTGAAATTATTAAAGTTGAAGTTAAACATAAAAATGACATATCCTATTTATATTCATACATATATGGTATTGAATAGAAAAAATCAAATAAATCTCCCAATATATTTATTTAAATGATAGTAGTTATAGCATTCTATATTCCTAAACTAAAAATTGGATCAGAAGACAGAAAATAAATAAACTAAACTACTATTGGCATAAACTTAACTACCTAGGAAATATTAAACCATGTAGATTGTATTATTCGTAAATGATTATTATCAAACATTGAGTAACTTCTTTAAGCTATCATTGAAAACATCCATAAAACAATCATAAATCCTATTGTGAATATGTCTAAGATCATCATTAATAACCTCTAATTATTTGACATATTTTCATCATAAATAACAAATAATACCAAAAGGAGATTCCAATACATTAATGGTATTGTACATATATGAGGGTATGTATTTAATAACTTAGCAAGGAATGTTCTCATTGTATTTAGCCAAGATCTCTGATCATTACCCATAAGCTACTAATAAAGAAAGTTTTCAATGAAATCAGACATATTATACGATCTATTGAGCAGATTAATCGAAACTATAAGATAAAATTAATATAATACGAGTTGAATTTTCTTATCCTCCAACTTGAGATTTGAACTAAATTGTTGCAAAGGAAGATTTCTCATATTAAATAAAAGCCGCAATGGTTAATAATGGAGATGAAAGCAAAATTGTTAGAATAATTTAAAGTGCGATTATTGAATTATTGGAAAGCATATCAGCCATAAAGATTGTTGGTACAAATATTTTAGACACTAATTTTATTGCATTGTAATCTGACATCCATGATTCTGCTATTTATCTCCTTTTTTGAAGCAGATGTAATACTTCTTCAAATAAAAAAACCATTGCAATTCTTTAAATTTATGCTATGAATTCAATTATAATCCAAAAAGTTGGGTAATCGGTTGATAAAGCTATTTAGGTATATCCAATGGAATATTTTAAATATTCTTCAGTATATTTTTTTATTTTTTTCATTGTAAGAAAATATATATTTAATTTTTCTGCACATAATTAATTTATTTGGTCTCAATCTTGGAGATTAAGAATATATTATTGCAAGAAGTATTGAAGATTACAATACATTATTTTGTTAACTTCAAAATAATATTAATTAATATAAATGAGTGAACAAGGAAACTTTTTTGTTGGAAAATACAACTATTCCAGAAGAGTATTGAATCACAGAGTGCCTATTGATTTTAATCATGGCATCACTCATAACCCATTTGACTTTGTTTGGAGATCCTCCTTCAGAAATTTGATTGTTGCTAAGTATAATATATTATTAAATAGTCTTGTTCGAAACATGTCAATTTGGTATTGTGGACTTGCATTTGTTGTTGGTATTGGTTTGAATGAATATCAAAATTATAGAAGTAAGGGACATTGCTTCACTAACCCAAAGTAATAAATATCATAATATTAGAACACAACCATATTTAGACTATGTTCAAAATCTTGGAAATAGAGATGCCAATTTAGGTAGATGGAATGGCAATTTTGCTTGTTGGGAAAATGTACCAGGATGTGGTAGAGATTTCGAATGAACATTATAATAATATAAAATGCATTTATAAAATTAATTTATTAAAGTATACATGCAAACTTAGAAAATTATTTTATGACATACTACCACATAAAACACATCATTAACCCCAATAATTAAAATACATTTTAAATAACATGGAACCAAGAAGATCAAGAGATAGAGAGAAAAATTAGCAATAAGAAAAACAAAAAGAAAAACATTATAGATTACAAAAAGATGAAATATTCAATTAAAGATACATGCTAGTTAAACCAATATCAGATGGAACATTTGGAAGAGTTGTTAGAGTTTTTGATGGAGGAGAAAAAGATTTCAAAGCTCTTAAAATAATTAAATCAGTCAAGAGGCACATATAAAGTGCTAAAATAGAATTTGGCATATTGAAGACTATACATTTACAGTATCCATATCATCCAGGAAATTAAAAAATTGTTAAAGCATTTGAGGCATTCAATCATAAAGATAATTATTGTATTGTTTTTGAAGATGTATGATATTGATTTAGTTTCAAGCTTGGTCTATCGTTGTTTGAATTGATGAAAGGAAAATATTTTGGAGGATTTCATATTTAATAGATTCAAGAGATTTTAAAAGACTGTTTAGAAGCATTGGACTTCATGCATCAAAGTGGATATACACACACAGATTTAAAGCCTGAAAATATTCTATTGATAGATAAATAGAAAAAAGGGTATTTATAAAAATTTAATTAGACATAAACTAAGAAACTATCATGTAAAAATTATAGATCTTGGAGGAGCAGTTTATGATTCAGATTGTCATTCATCATTAATTAATACAAGATAATATAGAGCTCCAGAAGTTATATTAAGAAACAATTGGAGTAAACTAAGTGATATGTGGTGTTTGGGATGTATTGCAGTCGAATTATTTACAGGTTTTTATTACTAGTAATTTTAGGATAATAATTATTCAGACCAAAAGGTGATGACTTTTTTCATTTATAAATGATTGAAAAAAATAGTGGACCTATTCCATTTGAAATGATATAAAAATGTAGAAGTGAAGTTAAGGAATACTTTAATGATTACTAATTGAATGACTCATTTTTAAAATGGCCAGATGATCATATGCTACTTGAAGAAATAAAAGAGATGAAAATCTCAAATTCCTTAATCCCTTAACAATATCCAGAATTCTTAAGTTTCATTAATTAACTAATGAATGTTGAACCATGCAAAAGATTGACACCTAAATAAGCATTAGAACATGATTTCTTTAGAATAAAATATATTTGAATCCCTATATTTCATTCCAAAAATTATAATTCTAAGTTCTTTATTAATTTTTCATTGCCTTCCTAAGACTTTGTTTGCATTTATTTTTTTAAATTCTTATTCTTTACTTCCACTATAATTTCTGATAAAATTTATATTGATTCATTGATATTTGCTGTTGTTTCACTAATTATGTCTTAAATTTCATTATAATCATCAAAGAACTTTCTGTGTTATGTAATAACCTCCTTACTTTTTTTAACACATTCTGTTATTTATTTATTCATTAATTAAATATCGATAACAACATCACCAAGAAGTACTTGTTAAGCTTACTAACTTATAAACTCATTTAATAACCCCAAATATTCTACCAATATTTTAAGATTTTAGTATAATTTTTTTATTTCTGCCGATTCTAATTGCAGAATATCTTCCAAACAATTAATAACACTTAAAGTTAATATTTCTTAAATCCTCATATAATTTTGATCTTTCAAGCTTAATATTTATTTAATCCGATTTAATATGTGATTCTAATATACAAATGTTTACATACATGAATGGTCAGCTATTACTCTTAATTATGTTAATTTAAAAGATTATTAAGAAACTGAACTTAATGATAGAGGCAACGATAATTTTCAAATACTTAAAGTTCGTTCATATTAATTATTATTATTAAAGAGCGCCAAAAATTTAGTCATGGATCAGATCGATTTAGAGACAATTAACCAATAAGCAAGAAAAGCAAAAGAACTATTCAACTAAGGCAAACACAATGAAGCTGAAATTATGATGGGAGCTGTTATGAAACAAGCACAAGAGTATTTTAAAGATGAATTAGCATTAGAAATGGCAGAAGTATTGAATATAATATATTAAGTTTTATTATATGTATGGTACAATATTAGTACTGAAATTAAGTGAGTAGTAGGATGTATTTGGATAAAGAACTAGAGAAGCAGAAAATAATGCATTAGGCGAGGATGCAGCAGAAGCTGAAGATGAAGAAGAAGAAGGAGTAGAATAAATAAATGATGGTGAAATAGAAGAAGAGCAAAAGGTATAAGAAAATAAACCAACAGAAAATGTTGAAGACTTAGATGATTTTAAAATAGCTTGGGAAAATTTGGAAGTAGCAAGAGTAATTTTAGAAAAATAAATTGATAAAGAAATTTAAGAGAATGTTTAAGATTGGAAGTATGTAAGGAACCTTTCAAAAGTGTTGATTAAATTATCTGAACTAGATTAATGGAGAGATAAATTTGATGATGCCTAAGAAAATTTATAAAAAGCACTTAAATTGCGCCTACAATCTGAAAATCCAGAAACCTCTAGAGATGTTGCTGAAACATATTTCGTCTTAGGAAATGTTACTTTATACAATTATAAAGAAGGAAAGGAAGAAGAGGCATTGAAATACTACTTAAAAGCACTTTAAATTTTAGAAAATCATCTAAGTATGGTCACAAATACTTAGAAAAAATAAGTAATATAAATAATTACATTAGATTGATTTACAAGATTAGTATAATAGAGATCACTTAAAAATGTCATTTTTAGATAATGATGATTTAAAAGAACTTAAATAAGTAATCTCTATGGTTTACGACAAAGTTGAAGATACTTATGTTGCCTTAAAGGAAATATAAACAGATGAATGGAAGAAAGCAAGGGAGGAAATGTTTACTAAATTATAAAATTAACAATAAGAAGTATAACAATAATAATTTACATAAATGCCAATTTAAGAAGAAAGATAAATAATTTAACTTGGAAATTTTGGTAATGCAAGAAGAAGATTAGAAGCAATTGATCATAGTCAAACACAACAACAATAGTAATAAAAATAACAGACAGAATAACAATAAAAAGAATAATAGGAAGAAGAACCAAATGAAGATCCAAATAAAAAAGTTAAAATAGATTGAATGTTATAATAAGTTTTTATTTTATAGATCATTCTTATTCAAATTCAGTTGTATTGAATTTCATTACCATTTTTGGCATTTATGGGAATTATACTAAATCATTCGTCACAAATGATCCTTTATAATCACTCTTTTCTTCAGAGGATGGAAAATCAACTGTTTATATAATTTACTTAGTTTATGCAAAAAATTATTTTTTATGTGCATTTGTAGGTTTTTCTGCTTGCTAAGTAAAAAATTCATGTTATAAGCATTCAGCAGCTGTTGGTCTTAATTTAGGATCTTTTAGCAACATTCTCTGAACAAGATTCCTCAATAAAAAAATATCCTTACTGTTGCTGCAGTTGGAAGTCTTTTTAACTGTAAAAGAGTGTAATCTACTTAACATTTTTTGTTCGATGATAACACATAATTAAATCCAGTTCCTGGAAAAACATCTCTTCCAGTTAAGAGTTTGTAAAATACAGCTCCCGCACTAAATATATCACAAACTTTATCATAAGTTTATTCTTTGTCTGCTAAATTAGCAATCTCTGGAGCTACATAACCAGGCGTTCCACATTTAGGATATTTAAATCTATTCAATTTAAAAAATACTTTTTCAATGTTGAATAAGTGGCTAATCCAAAATCTACTATCTTTAAAGTCGTAAGATTATTGATTTTCTCTAAAACAATATTTTCAGGTTTAATATCTCTATGCATAATATTTTTTTAATGCATATAATCTATTCCGCTTAATAATGCCTATTAAAATAATATGAATACTTGCATAATTTTTTAAATCTACTCCATTGTTAGATTGGCTTGTTAATTTTTCATTATTTAAGCCAAATTTTTTCCTGACAATAAATCCATTATTATGTAATAACTTGTTTCTCCTTAAAATACTTCCTTAATTTTAACAAATGCAGGGTGGTCTAATTAATTGTTAATTTCTATTTCTTAAACCATCAGATCACTTTTTTCCACACATTTTGCAGCATAATACATATCTCCTATTTTAGATTTCACTAAAAGAACCTTAGCTGAACTTCCTTTTCCTAAAATTTGTAATGGAGTGTAGAAATCTTAAATCTTAGAAAAAAATAATTTTCCATTTAATAACTCTTTCAACTTATATGCTTCATTTGTAAGATAGGTTATTTTATCAATCGTGAATCCAATCATACCTTTGTCAAACTCCCATTTTATCAAACTAGGAAAATGAATTGAAAGTGAATATATTGGTTCCCCATCTTTATATATGTGCAAGTATTCTTTTTTTAATACTGCTTTAAAAGGATGCTATAACTCAAGTTATAATAAGGATTCATTATCAATGAACTAGACTTATGCTTACAGTATCATTGAGTAAACCTTTGGGTAACAATTTAAGAACATTTGTTCTTATTTATTTTTATTTATAAAAAAAAACTTCTGAAATCGTAATTCACCAGACCAATTCATTTATTTTAAATATTTTCTTTTATTATTTCATTCAATAATATTGAAAATAGTTGAAAAATATGTTAAAGTTTCTACCAATCAAATTAACTTCAGATGATTAGTCATAACTGGAAATAATATTGAAATAAATAACTCAAACAAGAATTGCTATTAATTATTAATTAGATAATCTAGAGTAAAAAGTTTATGAGAAGTTAGAATCCTTAATACAAAATCCCCTTTATAAAAATTTAAATAGAATGGAGACTGTGTTCTTCGATAAATAGATTCGGGATTTTAATTCCTAACTCACAGAAATAATTAGAGAAGTCTCAATTTTTTCAGTAACATAAACAAATCAAATCAAACATAAAAATGAAGAAAATTTGTAGTTACTCAATTTCTCACCAGCCCTACGTCAACTCAATCAAATGCAATCATCCTTTTCATATGCAATAAAAAATATTATCTCAATAATCGAACTTAACAAACCAATTGTCAAGTAAGAGAAATAAGCTATGGCAAATGTGAATAATGAAATATGGAAACATAAATCTTTGGCTAAAACAGGCGATAATTTTGTATCATTTAACTTTCAAAAAAATTAAGGAACTGCAGAAAGCTTTCTCCCTTTAGTTAATATGGTTTTAAAAGGAGTTTTTTTAACTCAACTATTCAAAGGGTATAATTAATTTGCCGAACTTATTGATGATCAAAATAAATAGGTCACATTATAATTAAGGATACACGAAGGTATTAATATGTCAATTTCTATTCATGATGAAAATGTGAAAATAATTCATAGCTAATAAAAAATCATAAATGATTGCTATTTCTATGAATTAAAAGAAGATATATATCTAAAATTAGGATAAGTTTATACAATCTCCTTAATATCTACTACTGAGGAATCTTTTAATACTTTTATGTTTTCAGGAAAAAGTGTTAGTTTTGGTGAAATCAAATTTTTAAACAAAGAAACAGAAAATATTGTTTAAGCTGTAAGCGTAAAACAAAGTTCTACTTAATCCTGTATTTCAGGATTTGCATTTGCTAAATGAATTGAATTTTATATATTATTATATAATTCAAAGAATTTATACTCCTTTTTGTCTTAATTTGTCAGTTTTATTATCTCTTATAGTTAGAAATGTTATCACTAATGTTATTTGATTTTCTTCAAACTATAAACTACCAATTTATGCTGGAATATCTTATTA
Organism: Paramecium caudatum; assembly: GCA_000715435.1. Classification (NCBI taxonomy): domain Eukaryota; phylum Ciliophora; class Oligohymenophorea; order Peniculida; family Parameciidae; genus Paramecium; species Paramecium caudatum. Next base: position 501,817 of record JMSD01000004.1, read on the forward strand.
TATCTCTTGATTATTTATTTTAAGCCTCATTAATAAATCTAATTTTTTTGTTTTATCATCATCAGTACTCAATATACAATCTTGCATAATCTATATTTACTATGTCTTATATGTTATAGGATTTTAGCTTATTTATTACAGCAATGCATACAATATTTCCTATATAGTACATGTTTTAGCAACTTAACAAACCAAAGGATTACAAAGTAGAATTATCTCTACACTTTACAAGAAGCAAACAATATACAAATCTTAACCTAAAATTATTGGTTTAGTAAATTAGACAGTGTTTTTTACACATGCTCTTGAATCTTTTCTGATCTATCTAATAACACCCATGCAGCTTTTTTATCTTTTTTTGATTACAGTAATGGAATAGTATCAATCAAATTCTCTTAATCCATAAATTCTTAAAAACTCATACTTTTGAATATTATATAGTTTTATCCTTCCACTTAAAAGCTCATTTATTCCTTCATTGCTCCTACTGGTAATATTGTTTATTTATAGGTTATTGTACTGTCATATTATATCATTTCTTCTATCCTCATTTGCTACATTAAAGTTTAATAATTTCCTTTTTTATCTTTATATTTTATTTAAATATTATCTTAACAGCATTCCTCTATTTATGCAATATAATTTAATAATAATGTACTTAAATCATTCTTATCAAATATTTAAGAAGTACATTAATTTTCAGGAATTAATTTTACAATAACTTCCCTTCTATTTTGAATAGCTATCAATTCATTTTCCAAAGTATTGTCAGTATCAATGTAAACTTATATATATTCACTATTTTTAAAGATTGCATTTTCCTTTTTAAATTCAAGAGCATCATTTTAAAAATATAATTAATTCTCTCCTTTATTATTAAACTTTTCTGTTATAATTTCCTGAATATTAGAACCTTTTTAAACTAGTAAGAATTGATTTATTTCAATATTTTTATTTTATGAAGTTTTAATTATAACTAATTGTTGTCCTTCTTATTAAGGCTCCTTTTAAGTTTTTCCATTAGACTAAATTTGATCTATCTTTAGTTAATCTACTCCTAAATAATTATTTATAAGTATCTAATCCTCAAATTTTGTTGATATCAAAAGCAAACCAAATTAATAAATTTTTTATGATGAATAAAAAGAAAATTGTTTTTAGGGTTGCATTAATATTAGTTATTCTATATTTGCCTTATTATTTGATATTTTATAAAGAAATAACAGAAGTTAATTTTTATCTACTCCAATTTTTTCACTCAATGATTCTACTAATTATTGAATTTAAATGTTTTTTGGAATTAATGCAGGAGTTGTGTATTTGTCAAAAAACTCTTCTATTGCAATTAAATCAATTGATTGATTGATTGCTTATCTATGAAATATGATTCCTGTTTTAATATTGCTACATTAAATCAAATTTAAGTGATCAATCGTAAAAATATTTGTTTAAATAAAATTCTTTTTCTGGTTTTGCATTTCCTAAATTTTTTCTTCTTAATCTATAATCCATTAGGGATATTGCTTTGGTTATTCTAATAGATATGGGGCATTTTTCTGAATATAGACTAGCATATATGCTGTTTCTGGGATATTCTTTTGTTCTGTTAAAATTTGATTCAAATCATGATTGTACTCTATTTCTTCATATTAACCCCCAAAATTATTTTTAAAAACTTCTTTATTCGTGGCTCTTGTAACTATTTTATCATCAAACTTGAACCATTACTTACATTAGTAAAATGGTTTGATATAGCAATAATAATGGCCATGATTTATAGCCTCTCCTCGATGTACTAATACAGCATAAAGTTCGTATAGAGAATCTTCCTTATTAACTAGATATTGCTTGAAATTAAACTCTTCATTATACTAAAAACTGTCATGAATTTTTTAAAAGCCTCCATCCTCATATCTGTATCTTTTGAGATTTATCAATAAAATAGGGGGAAGCTTCTTAAATAAATGGTACTTAACTGCCTCTTGCTTACCTAATTCATCATGGTTGTAGGAGTTTTCCCCTTCAAGTAATTCTGTTGATATAAATAAATTTAAGGACTCCTCCAGAGAATTTGTTATGTTAAGTGAAATATCCATGAATTGTTCCACATTAGAATTGTCAAAGTTTTAATTTTAGATATGGTTCTCAAGTTCACCTTAAAATAAATCAATGATCTAATGTTCTATTTATGGAGCCTTTGTTCCAATAGCCTTTAATAATTCCATAATAAATTCTTAAACATCCTACTGAATTGCCTATTGATCAACATCCCACTTGAAGGATTTTATGATTTCTTGTGTAGAGACTGCTATTTTGCTATGTTTAAGATTATAAAATAGATTTTAAAGCTTAAAATTAAATATAATTTTACTGTGCATGGAAATTAGTTATGATCTTCTTATACTATATTGTATACTAACTATTGGAATGCTCCCAAATGAAATAGAATTTAAAATACACTATTCATGTAGCAAGTGGCTGCATTATTTACAATGCCTGTAAATCCAACTCATCTCTACTATTGTATTTTGCAGAAACTTCTATTATAATCTCATTAATTAAAATTATTTATTATTCTCTCAATTTTTATGCTATTGGCATTCGAATCTGATTTTCTTTGGCTTCAATCTTCACATCTTTTTATTATTTTTTATTATTTTTCCACAAAATTGAGCTTGATAATTTATAAATTTTCTAAAGTATTAAATATTGGTTACGATTGATCTAACTACATAGCTGATGGTGTACACTGAATAACCAAAGCAACATTTTCTTCCTTTACATCGAATCCAACATTTATTTTAAACTCCATTCCATCTTTTGCATGACCAAAATAATTAATTGCATTTCTTTTGTCATCAAGAGAAACATATAACAATGAAGGCAATGTAATGACTCTACTTGTCTTATTTATCGGAAACTCATATTCTTCAGACAACATTGGCTCTTGGATCATTTGCTATTGAAAAGGTAAAACATCTAGAGAAGGGGCAGTCAACATCATATTTTTTGAATATTTATTTTAATGAACTAAGAAATGCACTCAGATGATATGTATTTCTGCCAAAATTACGATGAATCATTTTGATAAAAAATCATATTTATTTTTGGAAGTTCCATAATACATCATTCTTGCTAGTTGTTGGTTTGTGAAGATTTTCATCTTAGTACTTGGTAAATGTAAATTAAGTATGATTATAATTAGTAAATTTAATTAAAAAATTAATATATATTTATTTGATTTCAAAAACAAAATGTTATAACAGTCAAAAAACCCAAAAATATAGTGTAGTATGAAAAATAATAGAAGGATAATCTTTTCCCTAATTAAAATCTTATTATAAATTTATATTTACTTGACTAAAAAAACTATTACAATTGTTATCAAAATATTTGCAAATGCAAACACTAGCAAAAATTATATTATCTTTCTTGTTTATGGATTTATTGTTTGATCCTTATCATTTTGAAATAAATTAAATGGAATTAAGGTATTACTCCATGTTTACTTTAGCAAAGCTATACCAAAACCTATGTTCAAATTAAAAAATGCTCCAGCAAAACAACCAGTAATAGCCATAATTCCTAATCCCATTCGAGCTAGCTCTGTATTTACTAAAAAATCACAAGCTGAATTTCCAAAAGCTAAGAATGTCATCCCTAAATAAGATGGACTGATATTTGTCAATGTTTGGATTAGCTAATTAATAAACAAATAATACAATGATAAAATCAATGAGAATCTCAACTACTAACTTACACCAAATTATTGAACATACTGCACTAAGAATTGTTAGAACCTCATATTAAGTTATATATTACAATCAATGGAATTTCATGTAATAAATGGTAAATTGTTATAATTATAGAAACTGATTATACGACCATCCACAATGGCATTTATAGAATGCTTCCATCAATTCCATCTAATATAAATAGCATAACAAGTGGAGTTAAAAGTAACTGTACACATGTTTTTTTTTTACTATATTGCTTTTTTCCTTAAGCAGGAATGGTGTATTTAGCAATGATATCAAAACCAAAAGTAAGTGATTTCAAAAATTTCTGAGGAAGTGATAATTCTGAAAATAATTTTTCCTTTTCTGTTTCTTCTTCATCACTTTCTTCAACCATGTTTAAATTTTCACATTGTTCTTCGAATTCCAATGATTGCTATTCATTAGCATAGAATTATAGTAAATTTTTTTGTGCAAGTTATGGCTCAGTATCCTTTTCCTCATCATCAGTTAGTAAACCTTTTCTTTCATCATCTTAAGCCTAATGTTGAATTATTTAAACATTCTCTTGACAATGTTTTTTTTCTAAGTTTTCATTTATCATAACAACAACAATATAAACTCCATAGAGTGACACAAAAATAGAAGCTAAAAATAAATTGATATATCCTAGAAAACCAAATAATATAATAAAGGATATCCCAATCAAATTAAATACTAAGTCTCTAATAAGAGCAGCTCTATTAACCTAAAGTATTATGAATTTATACAAGTAAGTGTTTTGAATAAAAAATGACTGATCCTAAAACAAGAGTAGTCATAAATAATCCACTTCCAAAAATACTTCCCACTGCAATTAACACTCCCTATTCATCTTCACCAGTTGCAATAATTGCAGTTATGACATCAGGAGCTCCATTAGCAAAAGCAATTAATGTAATTCTTATTTAGAAAATTAAATACACCCTGCTAATGTTTAAGAAAACTTAAAATATTTAGCAATATGAGCTACAGCAGGAGATAAAAATGTTTCTGCTGTTTTGGATAAAAAATGAAACATTGTGTAAAATAAGATAGGCTAAACTCATAATAAATTATACAACAAAAATAAGCATGACAAAATAGTTTTCATCTATTAGACAATAATAATGTTATGTAAATGCTACTTTTGATTGATTGTTGCAATTAATCATCACATATTCACATTTGGATAAAGATTATTGAATTAGATGCTTGGTACATAAATTATCCATATAATTAATAAATGAAATTATTAAGAATAGCAGTATTAATCTTGATGACTCTAATTATCATCTTATGCATAACATTGATATGTTTAATATTAGAATTAGATGATGATAGTAATGTAATATTAAATTACATTATTATGTGTTGTGTACTACATTCCATTTAGTCAATAGTCAGGAATATTCATACTTTTAACAATAATAGAAGGGTACTTCTACTTAGCTAGACCAAAGAGTAGACAGATACAATACCCTAGAATTATGTTTTTATATTAACCTTATCTAAAGTCTCTTAATTTTAGCAACAATTGTTATTTTATATGCAGCCATTACTTAAATTTCTCGAGCTTTATTAGACAATAATGGTAGTTATTTAATAAATCTTATAGGTGATGGAAAGGTGCCAATCATAGATCCTCATGATGCTGATTGGTATCGATTAAAAACAATTACTAGAATTATTGAATACTTTGTATGCACTGTAGTTATTATTATTCAAATTCTAATTGTCTATAAAAAGAAACAACAAACATAGAACACCATTGAAGAAAGTGTACTATTCAATTAAGTATCTCTTGAATTTATTTAAAGCAACCCTTGATTACGTCATTAGAACCTCAATCAATAAAATAAAATAATACTTAAAATAATTATGACAGCTCTTCTCAAATGATAAATACTTTAGAATCTAAAAATACTAACTATGTTAATGCCATAAAAAAACTAAATGAATAATAAAATACATGAATTAGATTCATAAAACAAAATTGTATATAAAAAAGGAAAAATTAAATCAAACTTGTTCATCCCAAGCTGTTGTTTTTACATTATTTTCATGTTGAGTAGCAGTCTTTATTCTCTAAGTAATAAATTGGTAGGATGCACTCATTGTTCGAAAATGGCTGCTTGGAGGAGTTATGCTATTGCTAATTAGAATTTTGAAAATCTATTTTAATAAGGTTATTTACCTTTAAGCAATCTAGATTCTCAGCTCCTAATATTTCAAGCATTTCTTCTCTGTTTTCAAGTAATTTAATTGGATCTGCACTACCTTCTAAAAGATCCTTCATTTTTAGGAATGTTTATTATCCCAATTTATTTTTTAGAAAATCTGCTAAAAGTAAGTTTCGATTTGGAGAGGTTGGGGTCTTTGGATTAAATAATAATTTAGCAAATGATGGCTTCTTTTGAGTTATTTCTTATTCTACTTTCTCATCTAATTGAGTATTTATAGTCATAATTTTTTTGTAGGGCTTTTTAGTTATAACTTAATTATTGTTATTTGGGGAGATACATTCAGAGAAGATATTTTGTAATCCTGGTTTACATTATTTATATTAAGGAGTAATAGCTTGCTGAATTTTAATAATTTAATTGTCTGTTTTTAATTATTGTCTTTCATCCTTTGATTAATATTTTTCAGATTTAAGCTCATATTTTTTAAACTCTGATGATTCCTCAAATTATGGACACTCTATGAGAGATATCTTTTTACCATAAATTCCAAGCTACCTAAATCTTTATTATATTTTAAGTTATTCTTTTTATAACTAAGACAACTTCAATAATTAATTTATATCTGGTCGCAGCTCTGGATTTTTTTGCAAAGTCATATTCAATATATCTTAGAAAAATGGAGGGTAACTTGAATTTAATTAGGGAGTTTCACCATTCATAATTGATTGAAGAATTGCTGGCAGTGACTCTCCTTAAAAGGGTTTCTGTTGAGTACATATCTCATATAAAAAGCACCCTAAATTCCATATATCAGTTTTCGAATCATAGTTTTTGGATTAACAGATTTCAGGAGATAAATAGTATGGTGTCCCTAATTAGAGAGAGAATCTTACCTAATGTAGTATTCGTTGATATCTCTTACATTTTCTTAGATATACTGAAATCACCCAATTTTATCTAAATTTATATGTTACATATTTTACAATCCCATCCTCTGTAAGAAACACATTTCTTAACTTTATGTCTCTATGAACTATATTAAGGGAATGCAAATATTAAACAGCCAAGCATAACTAAGTGAAGTAATTAACAATATCAGGCTGATTAGTTTTGATATAAACTGATAGGTCAGCTAATATAAGTGTATAATCATACAGTTTTTAGCATATTCCATTACTATGCATAGTTTTTCATTGTGTTCGAATGAATCAAAGTACTTTATGATGTTCGGATGATTGAGAACTTTCAGTAAATTTAGTTCATTCTATGGATCAACAGTGTCAAATGCTAAATCAATTCTTTTCATAGCATACTCCTGTTATTATGTATTTAACAGTACCTTTCCTTTACTGTCCTCCACTAACCAAACGTCACCAAAATTTCCTTTTCCAATTTTTCTAATTCTCTTATACTTCTCCATTAATAATATAAATAGTTATATATGTCCATTACACTAAGACATTCAAGAGAAAAAAATAAATTATAATAAATAAGTTATTTATGGCAAGTTCTTTAGAATTCAATTTAAATGCCATTTAAGTCGAGTTTTTACTTGCAAAATTACCTAAAGGGTATTCTCTTTTACAAGCCTAGCTTTCAAAATCAAGAGAATAAAGAATTGTAAGATTAGTCATAATCTCTATTAGTTGAAAAAGGTCAATAAGTATGATGCCACCTTCTAAACAACAAAGCAAGATGTCATTGAAGATAAATCCAAAAGATCTTCAAGAATTGCACCTTAACAAAAAGAACCCTCCAAAATCCCATAAAATGAAAATGTAAAGAAAGGCATACTTTTACTGTAAAAATTCAAGTCTCATCCTGCATTTAATTAAGTCTATGCTTCAGGGTATTTAAATATCGATAAAATTGAAGCTTCCTTTAAATAGGAAGGTATTACTTACTTGTAAATTAAAAGGTAATCTCTTAAGTATGTGGAATTAAATCAGGCTAGCTTTTCAAAAACTCAGTTAAAATGCCACTACTATTCAATTTTAAGATTTGGTGACACAATTAGAAAATCACTTTTATCAAGTTTTTAAATCAATATAACCATAACCAGAATAAAAATAACAATAAATAAAGTAATAAAAATAATATTCAAGAAGATAAGAAGCACCTATAACTTTTGAAGAAAAAAGATAATTAGGGCAGTAAATTAGAGAATTATAACCAGAACATTTAAAAGGTGTTTGGGAAATAGTAAAAAAAAGTGTTAAAACTAATGAAAATGAAGAATTAGAGTTTGATATTGATTAATTACCTGCTAAAGTCATTCGCAAACTATAAGAATATGTTTCTGGCAAATAGTAATTCGAGGATTATATTTTAGAAACAAAAAAATTAAAGTGGATCCTTCTATCAATTACAGTTCATAAAAATCTATAAATTAAGATAGTTCTTTTCCATCTGAGTCCTCTGATTGAGATATTATATTAAATAGATATGACATCTTCAATGGCAAATATCCATTTTTTTCGCAAAATCATTTTTTCCCCTACTATTATTGTTTTTGTTTCCACTCATAAAACTCTGGATTTCTTGAATAAACTTCATTTCTATTATTATTTGATTTTTCTTTAACTTCTGCTTACTGTTTTTCTTAATATTCTTCAAAACTCATATATTTTCTTTTTTATCATAAATAATACTTTTCTTTCTCATCATAGAGAAGCTTGAAATTTTCATTTGCAGTCTCCAAAGAATCCCTATACCAGACACTAAACAAAAAACACATTATTTAGATAATTAGACTAGCAAATGTTATATAGATTGCGATATCGTATTTCCCTTCTAGAGTTTTTTTTAACTAATCTATAGTTTCTTAATTTTCTGATTGACTTTCAACAGCTACAATTTAAATCATATTAACCTTTCTCAAGAAGTTTATCCCTTAAAACAAATGCTAGAATTGTTACTACAATTTATGCAAGTAATATTATTCCCAATATGAAATTATATAGCTTAATACGAAGCTTTGCTGTTTTCGAACTTAATGCTAAAATAGATTTATGAAATTTACAAAATAATGATAAAAATATTTGGATTCCACCTAAAATCAATATTGACAGTTCAATGGTTGAATATATTTTTGTAACAGCCCATATATATATTCCAATAGCCAACATTATTATTCCACTTATCCCCAATAGAATATTGAAAAATTGCTTACAATAATATAAGCACTTATTTCCTGCTTTCATATTATTTAATTATAAATTAAAGAATATGTAAATATATTACATATTCCTCATTTCTTGATTTTAATTAATTCAAAAGACTACATTGCTATATTTTTTCTTAAGTCTCTCCTTAGTTTTTGTTTCGAGGGCACTTCCTTATAATACTACAAATATTGCTGGATTTGTTGCTAAAAATCTTTCTATCTAATCTTTATCTGTGTCCTTGAAAGGATTAATAGCTAAATATAAAAGCTACATTTATTAATTATGAATGATTGAAAAAGCTAAAATATTTTAAAAAGAAATACTGCCATCACTATTAGAGACCAAAACCTCTAATTCAATTTCTGCTACTACTTCTTTTTTTTTGGCCTTTAGTTAATCTTTTATTTATTTATCTCTTTTTTCCTCAAGATCCCTATATGCTTATAATTTCGCTTCATTTAACTTCTCTGGTCCAATAACTTCAAGAAGAGGTTTTAATTCTTCCCATGAAGGAAGTTCACATCTTGAAAGACCAACATATTAAATATTATTCTTTTTTGACATAAATGTTCCTATTATTTACATTCCTAATTATTACACAATATAATTACCTTCTTTATTCATAGCATTGTCACTCAATTCAATAACTTACAATTAAGGAAGATTTCCTTATTTAAAAATATCATTTAATGTTTACGTCGTTATTGAGTTGCCTCTTAAATACAATTAAGTTAATGTTTAACTATTTATTTTTGGAACTTTGTTTGAATATTCAATAAAAAGTTTGATTAACTTGTTATCTTCAATAATTTTAGAAATTATATCTATTTCTTAATCTGATAATTTAGTATTATAAATTTTGAGAACATTTAATGTTGGATATAAGGGCCATAAATATCTTAATAGAGTTAGGGTTATTGTATCAATTTATGTGTTTTACAAAATAAAAAATGAACAAATTTCTGATGTGTTCTTTATACTATCAATAGATTATTCACCCAATAAGCCAGCTGGCTATGTTGATGGTTTTTATTATTTAATATGTATCAAAGGATGAGGTGGATAATTTAATATTTTGCACATATGATGATAGCCTTCTTGAATTGATGATTTTGGAATAGCAGTTGAAATATTTTAAAGCTGTTACTGTAAATATTATTCTAATTCTTTTGTTTCAAAGTTGCAATAAGACCAAAAAGAGTGTGGAAATTAGAATGTTGGGAGTACAATTGGTTATTATTTTTATGCACCTCTCATTTGTAACTAAATTAATTAGAAAATAAAAGTTATTTATTTATTTCTGATTAACAGAAAAATGTCTTAAAAGACATTGATTACCTTATCATTACTTAAATAATTATTAAGTGTGGCTACAAATTAAATAATTATACTCAAGAAACGCTGATCAGGACTTTAAATTGATAATATTTATAAATTTCAATAATAAAATAATTATAATATCTTTAAACTTATGAACTTTTACGCTCTTGACTTTGATGAATAGGCTCCTTAAGGTATTAATGTTAACTAGTATTAGACCCACCAGATAATGATTAAGTCTAAGTAGCCGAAGAATAAATCTATGAATATGAATAAAGCTCTTAAGTAGAGCCTGAAAAATTCATAACATTTGATGGATATTTGCAAGAGGAGCCTGTTCTCCTTTTTAATTATTGTGAAGAACCACCAAAAAAAAAATCTAAGCCAATAGTTAAAAAATCAAAAAAAATAAGAAAGTCAGATGCAGAAACTGATGTTCAGTCATAAAAAAAATCTTAGAAGGCTAAATCATCCAATGATATTGCCAAGCTATAGTAATGCTAAATGTTAAAGACCATTATTTCCTAAATGGAGGTTATTCTATAGTAAACTAGAGCTTAAATTCTTAATGAATTTATCAAACAACAAAAGACCCAATGAACAAAACCTTGAAATAATTATATACATAGAGTTATAATATATAAATAAATACCAACCTTTCAATAATTCATCCAATATAAAACTTTTTTCTTGTCTAACATATATTTAACAACTAAAATTCAAACAAACAAAATTTAGAATCCAGAACATTCTTTACTTTAATAATAATTAGTGAATTTTATGATTATGATATTAACATACTTAATAGATAACAATATATAATAAAGTTAAACAGAGGATATAAATATATTTTATTTTGAATGAATAAAAATAATTAACAGAATAATTCTTACTATTCTTTTTTAATCAATAATAATATCACGAAAAATCATTCCATCTATCTTACATTCACTCCTGATGATTAAGATCTGTTATTTACAGAAATTTATTTATCTCTTTGTCCTTCTTGTGTTATGACTTACATCTTTTTCTTTTTTTCAAATTCTTGCATAAATTATTATCTCTTTTCTTCAGCATCTCTTCTAATTTATTCAGCTTATCTTGCCAAATTTTCTCTTTCTCTTTTCACCATCTCTGTTCTTTCATCGTCCTTTGATAATTTCATTTCTAATCTCGTTCTTCTAAGTTCACTTAACTATTCCATTCTTGTTAGATTATCATATTTATCAATATCTTTTATTATTTATAATGTTATCCTTAAATTAATATTATTTTCTACTTTTATCTTTAATCTAATTCTTTTTTTTCCTCTAATGCTTTTAATTTAATTTATGTCCTATCTAATTTTTTTTACAATTCCTATTTTTATTAATCTTACATCATTTCATTCTTTTAAAGCATCATCTTTATTTTAATCTCTTTGTCTCTGTATTTTTTCATTTTCTATTCCATTTATTATCTTTATTGCTCCTCTAAGAGTTCTTTCTTCCTTTGATACTCCTATTACTTGTGCTCATATTGTTATCTTTTTTCTTCTTCTTTTTATTAATTCGTTTACTAAATATGATAGTTTAAATTACCATTATTTTATTAATTTGATTTTATTTTTCTTCAGCCTATTTAGCTTTTTCTTACCTTACTTTTTCAAGATATTCTTCAAATTCTCTTCTTTTTTACTCAGCATGTGTTTCTTTTTTAGTAAAATCATGTCGCTTTTTCTCCAATAAATTTTCATTATATTGTTTCACCATCTATAATTTTTTTTCCAGTTCTTATTTTTCCTTTTCTGCTTATTATTTTCTCTCAATAGTTCTACTTTCCATCATCTATATTCTTTTTCTCTCTTTTTGTTCTAATTACTATTTTTTAATTTCAAGCTATCTTTGTTGATCCAATTAAAATTGCTCGGATTCCTTTTAAATTTACTCTTACTTCCTTCTTCTCTCGATTTCTTTTTGCTCTGCTTCCCATTTTGACTTTTATAAATTTTCAAGTTCCTTCTGTCTTCGTTTTTATTCCTTTATCTCATTCTCTCTTGCCCTTTATTCTTACATTTCCTTTTCTCTCTATTCTTTTAACCTTTTTTCTTATTCCTATTTTTGACGCAACTGGTCATTTTAATATCTTTTCTTCTGTAATTCTTCCTAGAATTATTTTTCTTTATCTGACTATTTCAACATTTTCTGCAAAGCAATCTGACTTTTTCTTTCTTTTAGTTATTCTTATTCAATCATTTTCTCAATTTCCATTTACTATCTCCTTTTGATATTTTCAAGCATTTTTTATTGCTTATCTGCAAAACTCATTGTTGAAAGGTTCAAGTTTGAGATATGATTTGAATTACGGCTTACATTGGTATCTTCTTATAAAATTTTTTATCTCTATGATCTCACTACATTGATTCTTCTTTTCCTCTTCTCTTCAAGATGCTTTTCTATTTCTGTTATCATCTCCTCTGTCAATGGAGCTCCAATAGTGTCTCGTTGTTTTATAATTTATATAACTTATTCTCTTGTTTTCTTAAACAATTCACTTTGATGTATACCCTCTCTTCTACAAGCTTCCTAGAATTTCGGAGTAAGGGTTGCTTGTGTAATATTGTAAAAGTCACTAAATATAAGAATTGATATTACTATTCTTATTCAATTGACATAAATTTTATTTAATAAACTCTAAATCACAATGACCTAGAATTATTATATTTCTATGATTAAAAAAAAGAGTCTTATAATAATATAAATATAATTAGATGCTTAATGATTAAGAGGATATTATTAAATTATTCGTTGCAAAGTATGGATCGTAAGATTCACAAAAAAATTAGTTACTACAGAAATCCATATCAAAAGTAATTTAAACTAATAACTCTGAAACTTTAACAAAACTAAAAGTAAAACTGAGTTAAACATAATCACAATAATTTTTTCCTTAACTCGACGATAAATTTTCTCAATAAAAGGTGGGAGATACTCCTAATGTCGATGATAAACAATCTGGTGTTTTTACAAAAAGAATATAACCATTTTAGAAAACATACATTAAATCATTTGATCAAATTTCTGAATACTCTGAAAAACCACCAAGATCTGTATATTTTGTTGATCGTTAAGATGTAAAATTATTAACTAAATTTAGGAAGACGAATGGGCAGCATTAATGAAATTTGATGCATAACTGTACCAAAAGGAATAGGAGAGAAAGAAAGAATTAATACAATAAAAAAAAGCTTAAATGAAATTAGAATTAGATATGTAATTAAAAATTAAGGAGGAGAAAAAGAGAAAAGAGAAAGAGTTGGAAGAAAAATATAATATATTTCAATCAGAGTTATTATCATAATAAAATCAGAATGAACAATAAAAAATGCTTAACAATAAAAATAAACTCTTTTAATTGTAATCAGAAAGAGATGATCAACTGCAGCACAAAAAGCGTAGACAATAATCCGAAAATAAGGAACTTAAAGTTTATAAAAAAGAAATTAGTGCAAGATATGAAGATGAGTTAAAAAAATAATAAGAAGAGGAAAATAGGATAAAAAATTTAAAGAAAGAATATATGTTTAAAGTTATGAAACAGTCTGAAACAGATAAACTTATGATTTTATAAAAATAAAAAGAACAAGAAAAAATAGAATAAGAAAATTGCGATAAGTATAATTATAGTAAATTCTAGATATGGATAATTATTAGATTAAATAGAACATAGAAGACTTGAAGAAAATAGAGTTAAAAAAGAAAAAGTTGATAAAAATAATGCATGGAGTGAATCTTAATTACATAAATTCAAGTTAGAAAAAGAAGATGATGAAAAATTGAAACACTGGCAAGCATATGAAGAATAAAAATTCTTAGAAGAAGAAAAGAAAAAATAAAAAAGAATAAATGAACTAAAATCAAAAACTATATAATCATTAGAACAATCAATAAAACTTAAATCATTAAAAAAACATGAAGAAAAGGAATTAGACAATTTACAAGGAAAAATTTGGAAAGAAGACACAGAAAGGTATTTTAAAGAAGAACAAGCTAAACTTGATTAGATAAAATAAATAAAAATTCAACACAAGTAAATTCTCTAAAAGTAAATGTAATAAAAAATCAAACCTGGTAGAGGAGAAAAAATGAGTATTCCAGAACTGCTACAAAATAAGAATCTATTGAAAACAATTAAAGAGTAAGAAATATATGATGTTGAGAAAACAGTAGTTGAGAATTTTAAATTAAAGCAATAAATATATTCAATATCTATTTTCCAATGTCTTCAAATATAGAATTAGTCCCATTTTACACTTCGCTCTTGAGAACAATATAGAATATGTTTTAAGCTAAACTAATATCTGAAGAACAAAGGAGCAAACTAAAAAATTTTGTAGTGACTCATGAAACAGCAGACTTAGACCCTTTTTTTAAGTCTTATGAAAATGGCCAACTTGAACAATATATATTAGAAACTTATATTAAAGAAGAAATGTAATAAAGGTCAGACGAAGAGGATGATGATTCATGCGATTCATTTTCTGATATTGAATGCCAAAAAAGCACTCTAAGTTGTACACCGAACTTATTTGTTTGTTAGTTAAAGCAATCTAAATAAATATAACCAAAGGAAAATTTTAGAAAGAGGTCTTGTTCTTTCACTGGAGAGAAAGACAAATGAAATTCATATATGTAGTTTAGTGTTTAATTTCTAACAGTCAACTATTGAAAATTTAAGTAAAGTCAACTCAGTCTCTATTGCATTTCATTTACCTTTCTTTAGATGACTGTAATTTTTTTAGAGAAAAAAATGAATAATTGAAGTTAATAAATTCTTTCCTTCAATAACCTTATCTATAATTTATTAAAAAGCTAAATTAAAGAAAAGAATTGACATCTTCGCATATTTCTTGGAAATTATTGATTTTTTTTCAATAAATTATTCCTAAAAAAGTAAAGGTATTCCACCATTGTTCAACTGTTAAACATTATTTAATATACGTAAAAATATAATTTTTTAACTCATTTAACATTTTACATGATCAAATATTTTATTAAGTTGCTGTGAGATATTCCTGTTCCGATTGTAGACAGTTTTTATTATTTATATTACATCATCACAGTTCTATTTAATTTGCTATTTTATGTAAAGAGGGAAAAATCAGTAATTGGAGCAACAATATTTTTTTTCCTGCCAAAAAAAGTATAAAAAGTAATTTAAAGTTAATTATGTGGCAAGAGCCAAATACTTTTTGGAATTTATTTACCCATATTATGTGTGAGTTTTAACCCAAGAAGGGAGGTTAAACTAAATAAAACTGATACTACTTTGATTTTTGTCATTTTTGATTAAATTCTTTCTTGTTTTCTAAATTTGATTATTTTCTTACATTTCATAATATTTCTCTGAAGTATTCACTTTAGCTAAATCATCTTATAATTTCTCAAATTTTTCCTTGCCAATCAAACTCATATATGCAAGGCCAAATACAGTGTAGAAAATAACTTAATATCTAGAGCCTAATAGTAATAATTTAGTGAGTTTTCCAATCTCAAATAAATGAATCGGTTTGCCTTCTGAACATTTAATTATTTAATTCAATAGAGTCTGATCCAGATTTTGACTTTCTCTCAAAATCTTTGTTATACTATCTGGATTATTCAAAGCCATATATAAATTATATTATTGTTATGACAATATTTGATAAAAATAGTTATTTATTTAGTATTCAACTTTGGGCTTCAAAAATACTGTCAGCCTTCACTAGGAAAACCTTCTTTTTGAGACCATTCTGTCTTTTTTCCCTTTCTCTCATTATTTTTATTTTTTGTTTCACTATAAAATCTTAATCACCAGGCATTTTGTTTTACAAATCATTTCTAATCGATTAAATTGGATTAAATTTTATGCATTTAGCCAATCTTTTCATCTAACTGTCACTGTCATCAAGCATAAACACTGGCTAAATATCTTTATTTTCTAGATCATATTTTGATGTATCTATTTTACGATGAAGTTCTTTATCACATTTCCGAAGCAATTTATTAAGTAGATGCTGTTTTTAATCTTCAATATTAAAATAGTATTTTTAAGTGGCAGAAAAAGCCCTTCTCCTTGTAATTTAGGATGTTTTCATGAATTTTTGATCAAGATCAAACATTTTTTCCCTTTATAAAGAGTAACCTCTGATGTTTGTTCGAGTTGTTTATGGTCTAGATTTATCTGTGTTAGGTTTTCTATTATTTGTGTCAGAAGTTATGTGATCCATATAACGACTTTTTACTTGTATTTAACATTATTTCATGCCATATTTAAGATCAATAGTTTACAATTTTTTCTGAATTTCTTTACTCATTAATTTACATTTTAATGGTTGCTACATTTATGTTGTTCTTACTGAAGATGGTCTTGCTGATCTCATAATGACTCGATTTTAATAATTTTGTACCATTTATTTGATTCTTTAGATTTTATTATCATACTCTTGTTATTAATTAAATGAGCCATAGAGATTAGAAAAATCAATATCTTTATTATTAGTGCAATCAACATTTATTGAAACTTTATGTGTTTGATATGGTTTTTCACAATCTTTAGTAGGACTATTATTTTACAAAGCGATTTCATTAATTTTATTAAGGATTTCTTTAATCTTATCCAAGTCCCAACTTCCACTAATTTTATCATATTTCAAAGATCTTAATTACTCAAGTGGATTGTGAAGAAAATCTTCCAAAAATCCACTACCTAATCCAAATGTTCTAGGTTTATCTGGGCTATCTTCTATGTTAATAAAAGTTAAAGACATAAATAATATAATTTAGAATAAATATTCATTCCTTGTTATATTTTTGATCAACTATAAGAAAGTTTGGTCGTTTTCTTCTCTCAATCCTACTTCGCAATACTCTAAATTCCTCATTCTAAAGAAACTTATTCACCTTAGGTATTCGAAAAGAAATATTTCCTAATTTTATTTAGCTATTAATTAGTTGCTCATCTTTATAATTAGCCATAGGAGATGGCCCTTAACATTTTTACATATGACTAGCTAGTCTTTTCTTAGAAGTACATGGTTCGAATATTTTAGAAGTTTTCTCGGCCAAAAAAGTAAAATTTAACGAATCTTTTGAAATTCTCTAAGAACCATTATTTCGGCAAGTTTAAGAAGGTTCTTAGCTATTTTTCTTTTGCCATTTATTTGTGAAAGTATTTAATGTTTACTACATTGTCTTATTCAAACTTGAAAGCCTATCCTTTTCAATTGTTATTTTACATTGATCTGATTAAGGAGTGTAATGTTTTCCAAAAGATATTGAGTTCATATAATTTTATGGCATGTTTAAAATAGGAAGGCATTTGCGATGATTTTTCGGAGAATTTCTGGTTTAGTATTCTTGCAATCTCCTCTTAATCATTCTTGACTGAATATTTGATCTTTCCACTACATCTATCGACTTATATTAATTTCGATAAAACTCTGCTATTTAGTCATTTTTTATTGGTGTGATAGTCTCCTCCTCTACCTTGATATTTTGCTAATTTATTTTGTTATAAATATTTTAGAAGGCTAAAATTTTTATAGAATTGATGATCTCTTTTATTTATTCAGTGTCATTTTAGTAGAAACCGTCCTCTATTTGTCTTATTTAAAAATGTTCTAATTCCTTCAAAGGCGAATTCATACAAAAAAAACTACTAATTTAAATAATATTTAGTAACTTATTTATAGTTCATTACATAAAGAAAGTCGCAAACTCATTTCATTTTTGCTTCTCAAATATTTAATAAAAAAATGTATTAAAATAAAATATTTTGTGCATTATCTAGTATAGCATTGATTTTTTTTTGTGTTTCTTTTCGAGAATCATTACCTTCAGTGTATCTGATTGAGTGCCTCATATTATTGAAAACTAGCATTTAAGTCAATTTTAGAAGAGACAATAGTATTTTCAATGAATTAAATGATCATAAAGAGTATATCAAATTATTAAATAAAGTACTTTAGCACCTAGAGAGAAACTAGTCCTTATAGATAAGTCTTACAGTGTAAGCAGATTTTTCAAGTTCAAATTGATATTAATTGTTGGAGTCAACATTCTTATTATGCTATATTTAGGTTTAAGGACTTATAAGCCAGAAATAATAGATAATTTTTTGGATGAGTATCCATATTTCACAGCCTTACTCAAAGAAAGGGTATTATAGTATGTTATTTAGATGAAAACACTTACTCTATTTTAGAACACACTATATAATAGTTTATTTTTTCTGATTAGCTTTCCATATCTTTCTTCAGGATTTTCAGTCTTTTCAAAAGTTAATTGGAAATACTTCAGATTTCTCTACATTATTTCTTTCCCATACAAATACTTATAAGTACTTTTTAATCATTATATAGCTACTCCAAGCCTTTTTACTAATTGCTGCATCCTTTATGAAATATACAATCTCAGCATACGCTTTGAACTTCTTTGCCTTTTGTACTTTATATGAAATTTCAATATAACCACCCTAATTCTTTCGAGCAGTAATTATCCAATCTTAAATAGCTTGATCATCCATTTAAACACAGATTGCTGAGTCATATGTAATTCATCATTCAATATTCTATTTTACTGATATTAGCCTTAGAATATGCTGGATTACCTGCATATGGTCTTAACAGTTTTGAATCTTTATTATCTGGTCTCAAAACAGCATATGATGGACCCTATTTATTACTTTTAGCAATCATATACTTTTTGAGTTTAGTCATTGATGTATTTTATAAGGTGAGATTTGTAAGAGGATAAATCTTTGTTGCAAGTAATTTAGATAAAAATTTTGACCAATAATTGATTAATTTTTCAACTTTAAGAGAAAGAGAAAGAGGGAGAAGATAATCCATCATAGTACTTGATGTTTAAGCCACTAATGAAATAAAATCTGAAAATTTTGAGGTTGAATCTGAAATAGAGGAGATCAATGAAAATAACGAAATTTATTTTACTATAATCAGAGTATTGTTTGCATTTGGATAAATGTACACGGTTTTCATAATTATGAGATTTCCTTATTTAGGGTTTACTTTATCTATACTTTGGCTCTTCTAAAGTTCAATTACAAGAAATCCAGAGTCAATAGTTAATTGGCTTTTCTTAGTATATATACCTACAATTTATTATTTAATCAGGGAATGTGAAGACTTAAAAGTTAAAGACCAATGCTTAATTTGGGTTTTAATTTTTAATAATCTTATAATCCTAAAATTTTTCACACATTTCTAAGAGATTATATTGTCTGCAATGAAACAAAAATATTAATTAGATCCCCTTCAACATGAACCTGATGAAACCTTAAAAATAGTATCTATCCTTTGGGCTTTCATTTTAAGGAATAGCTACTCAATTACCCTAATAATTGTTTTTTGGATCAGTCTCTTTTCAGCTAATCTCATACATACTCTTTTATTGGTTACAACAATTTTATTTATCATAAGACATGAAAATTAAAAGGGATCCAATAATAATTTATCTTTTCGACATCGAAATTGGATATGGATGGTTATTATGATCAATATCATTATTATTATTAAGTATGTTTATATGCTTGAAATGGTTTAATTTGGGGAACTAGGAAATAGCATTATTGAGTTATTTGGATTTTAATTTGAATACAATTTACCTTTTAATTTAGGATTTAATAATAAAGATTTTGGTTCATTAAGTATTTTTTGGATGCTAGACTTTTTTGTAGTATTATAATATGAAACATATAAAAGTAACACATACAAACAACTCTAATAGAATTATTAGGATATGATAACAAAAGTTAAGATTTTTTCTTTTATAAGATTACTTTATTCAATTTTCTATTCAAAATTTATTATTTGGATTTGTTATTGGATTAGTATTTTGATTCTGGTTTTTTAATCATTTAATTTGATAAATCTATTTTAAATTGTAATCCTGCTATACACCATTTAGATGCATATTAAATATTTGATAATTCGAAAAGTTTAATACAGAAAAATTTAGATTTGTTGGAGTATGTTTCTAACTTTAGTGGGAGTAATGACTTTATTTAGGTATTTGTTTGATTTCTCTTGGTAATTATATATATTTAAAATAGTTTGTAATTAGTGTAAAATTAAATGCGAAAAATAGCAATCTATGATTTTTTATTTTAACATTAAGAAGTAATAGGATTAAGTAAAAGAGTTCCATTTTTAATATTCCCCAATCTTGTGTTAGATATTGCAGTTCTCTGTCTTGGGTATCTTGGATAAGATTATCTTTAATAAATGAATTCAATCAATGAAACCAAGTAACCTCCATGTGAGATAGAGTTGAAGGAATTATAGAAATTAGATGAACCTTTATTAAATATTTCAGAAAATGACTCACAAATCGAGTTTCGATCATCATTGGCATATCATTTCACTTATGATGTTATGATATAATTGTAAGATTAATGTTTAATATAGCCCAATATTGAAATAGTTTTGTCATGCTATAAATAATGTTATGCCTATAACTATTTACATATTAACAGTAATAACTTCAATATTGTATAAAATATCATTCAGTATGCTAATTTACTTATTAATTATGTTTTCTCATATTTACAAAACAAGATAATATTTTCGTGATTAATTTTAAGTGCATAAAATATCAAACAAACTTAATGAAAGTAAATTAAATTTAATATTGAATAGAAATTATCAGATGGAAATATAATTTTATTTTTAAAGTAGAGAAAGAAGGAATTCATGTTCGAATAAATAATGATGAAGAAAACTAACGTAAGAAGAATAATTCTTTGATTTTGTAAATAGGAATGATTACAAAAGATATTTAATAAAAATCATCAGAAACAAAATAAGCTTGTTGGCATTTTACAATAGGTTTCAGCATATTTTTTATTATAATCACATATCTATCATAATCATTGAAATATTTTGAGGGAGTATTTGATTAGAGAACAATGGATAATATAAAATATATTCTTTTTGCATTCGGAACTTATAATGATTATTAAAGAAAGGATCTCATTTACAAAGATGTTTATCCATATTTCATGGCTTTAGTAATTATTATATTAGATATTAAAATAACTCATTTAATGAATTAAATTGAGCAAGAATCATAATTAAAACAATAATAAATATAATAGTAGTCATCATAAGGGAATTAATAATAAGAGTCTTTTAATAAACCATTTATTTTAAGAAGAAGCATAGAAAATTAAACCAATTATTTAATAGACAATTTTTATTTTAATAAATACTAATTACTTAAACTTAACTTCTAATAATGTGCAATCCATTCACTGGAAAGAATGTATATGATGATTCTATTTTTCCTTGGAGCTATTTCTGAAGGAATATTTAGTATTATTTATGTTTTGTTATTCGCCCTTGTATTTTATTCTTCCAAAAATTCAAAATCAATGATCAATTTGTAAGAAATTTATTTATTTTAGAGTGAGTATAGTTGTTGTAATATTTTAATACATTTGCTATTTGATTACTCTTTCTCAAGGTTCATCACCAAGATATTTACCAGAAGAGTTGGCAGAAAGTGAATATCTAATATTCAACTTTTCTAATGCTGAACTATTAGATTAATTAGGATTGTCTGGTAAAGGAAGAAGCAAAGGCATTTTTATTTTTAATTGCATTATTATTTTTGCTATATGGCTATTTTATTACTTCTAAGAAGTCCTAAGCATGAAAATTATAGTTTTCATTGATTAGTGCTACATTAATATGAGAATTAGAAAGAAGGAGGATCATATATCCTCTAAATTCTACATTATTATTAAAAGAATATATATAATTTGTATAGTGTATTTTCCACTCTTCATTTAGCTTTGTGTACTATTTTATTATTTATTCATCACTTATTCATAAACACTTTTAAAAGCAATCAATTTAGGAATGTTTCTGTTCACCATGTAATTTATTATATTATCTAGTTTATACCTCTATTTATAAGAAATATAACTTAAAAATCCAAAAAAACAGACTGCTTAAAGAATTGATATTTTTAAGTCATTCATAATAATCTAGTAATGTGCTATTTTAACAATATTTACAATTCTTTTTGCTTAAAAATTAGTAGATAAAGACCTACATAAATCTAATTTGTCTATTATAGAGATTTTTATTTTTTATTTACTGCAGCTTGGGAAAGATTTACTGGAGTCTGAACAATATATGGAGATTTCTAATGATTTTTACTTTAATCTTGGAAACAGATCTGAAGCAGTAGGTTTAGCAATGAGTTATGAAGCCAATAATAGAAAGTTAATGAAATTGATAGAAAGATATAAAGATAGAAATGATTTAAAGGAAAGAATAGATGCAATAACTGAAATGATTAATCAGTATAACTCAGATTAAAATAAGTAATTAAACAGTATATTTATAGCCGACAATCTGATATTAATTTCGATTAATCTATTGATCCTAACAACCCTATGTCTGAACCTCTAAAGATCACAATTTATAAATGGTTGGAATCTCATCGTAATAGATTTCTTTTTGAACCTTCTTTTCAGATAGTTCACTTTATTGCATGTCAGAATTTAGAAGTACTTTAAATAGCTGAACATGAAATAGAATACATAACCAATTAAGATTTTGGATCACTAATCTTTTATCTTGAGAACTTCTATAGAGAGGCAACAAAATTTATATCACCTACTTTGAGCAAGGATGAATTTAAAAGAAAATTTAATTAAAATAATAAGGGTGTCTAATATCCCTAATCAAGTGAAGTGAGAATGATTAAAAAGGATTGGTAAAGTTTAAAAGAAAAAATATCTGAACACTCTAGATTGAACCACTTGAGAAGAGAAGATATCACTGATGATAATTTAAATATTGATTGGAAAAGATGTCTTTTAGTTATTGGGTAATTTATCTTTACATTTTGGCATTACATTTGCTTCATACTACTAATTACTTATTATTTTCTAAATCATGGATTCTTCACAATTGTATTACCCTTATTAGTATTTGCTTATGGATCGATTGAAGAACAATAGCCTGATAAAACCATGTGGGTGCTGTCTTTTCTTTATTTAAATTTGCTATGTACTCTTGAGAAGATTGATGATATTGCTCCATTTTTATAGAGGAACTCATTTGTTGTTTTTCTATTTGGGGAAAATTCTGTGCTTTTCTAATATATAACAATTGTTGCAATAATTATATAAGTGAACATAATGAAGAATATTGGCATATATAATAAATTAGTGAATGAATTCGAAACTATTTATGGAAGTATATTAAGACATTTATTTAATGGTACCTAAAATCCCCAAGAAGGAGTAAAGCGAGGGCGAATGTAAACCATTGTAAGATCAAGGAGTTAGGAAAAGTTTTATTGTATTAGTACTGCCTTACAGGCTCAGAGAATTTCAATTTAAATGAATCAAACTTATGTGGCTTTATAAAGATTAGAAGATGATCTCATAGATTACCTCACAAGAATAAGGTTTATCAAACCCAGCTTTTTCTTAAGAGCTTTCAGCAATATGAAGCCTGGAAAGGATATATATCCATTTATGGCAGGTGTTCAAATTATATTGTCAATCTATATTTTTTTATTCTATGATTAAATGAAATCAATGGACTCACCTTCAATATCAGAATTACTTAAATACAGCTAATTTTCAGGACACATGGTGATTGCACTACTATTTTAGATATTATGCATCTTAATAGATCGATATATTATGTAATACTAACCTAAAAAAACAGAGGAGAATATAATCGATATTTTTTTTAAAGGTGGTAAGAAGATTCTAAACACTTTTAATGATTAAACAATAGAAATGGAGGAGAAAAAAATGAAATAATCTGATTAAAATGAAATTTCTTAAATGGAATAATCCTAACAACTTGAAAAAGCAATGATTAAATCAACGCCTGTAGCATACTAAATTAACCCTATAGGCGAACCCTAACCAGTATATAGAAAGGCAAGAACACTATCTTATAATGATAAAAAAAATTAAATAGATTAAAAATAAGTAGAATAACTAGCATTGAGATACAAATATTACTTCTAAGTATTTTTGTTGTTGCTCATTAATTTATACTTGTTATATCAAATCAGATAAAGTACATGCAATGTAAATGGAGAATGCTAATACATTACTTATAATATATTCATGATATTATTTTACATGTTGATTTGCATATACTTTTTCCTATCAGCAATTCAAATAAAATATGGGATTAACGATTAAATTGTAATAATCAGTTATATTTTAGGCCTAAAACACTTTAATGAAAGGTTATAAATTTCCAAATTTTGTCATATTTAAGGTTTATAAATTAATGCCTTTTCTTTTTGAACTCAGAACCATATGTGACTGGGCTTTTGCTGAAACATCACTTACATTATTCCAATGGATTAAATTAGAGGAATTGCATTCACTCCTTTATTTGGCAAAATGCAATTCCTACTTTTTTTCAACAAAGAAAGTTGGATAAAAAATACCATTTCACACTAAATTTTCTTTAGGATTCTTAGTAATTATTGTACTTCTTGGATTACTTTTTGGACCTATCTTTTTGTATTCTCCCCTGAATCCAACATTTTAAAATGATAATCTTATTGGAGCTAATATTGAAGTAGGATTAAAGATTAATAAAACTAACTATTTTACTTTATTCGTAAATTCCCATGTTAGTGATATTCATTAAATTAATGAATTTGAGTGGAATTCTAAAAACCTTTCCCAATATAAATTTTTAAATAATATTGACAAAGAATCCTTATAAATTGTCAAACTTACTCATTTTTCAGATACATATTGGGATATTAGTTATCCAAGTTTATATTCATTATCAGAGAATTTGAAAAATGTTTTGGATAAAAATAGTGATTCAACTTTTAGTTTAGTTCAAACATATAGATTTTAAAGACAATATACTGACCTTACTTAATAATTTTTTAGTGATGATTATGATCTTAATTTAAATAAAATACAATAGATATACAATTAAATTGTAAGTTGCCAATAAGAATAAAAAATGCTTACTCCAATAATTTTAAATAAATTTTATCATGATTTCATTAGAATTGATAAAAATAAGGACATAACTGTATTAGATGAAACCCTAAAAAATACTGTTTCAATACAATTAAACTGTACAGCAAATGATCAATTTTGGTGGTCAATTTATTCAGATTATGATTAATCAGTTGGAATGAAATTTTATATAGTTAGTGATAAATATTCAAGTGCTTTATTAGGATATTCTATTTTAGGATTTTACATAACAATTGTATATGTTGCTGGTAAAATGGCTAGAGGTATTATGTCTGGTGGAGTTGATATGATAATGTTATAAGATATGCCTTATCCTGATAATTTGCTCAAGATTTGTGAGGCCATCATCATGGCAAGAATAGAAAAAGACTTAGTTCAGGAGGAATTGTTATATTTCCAACTTATTGACATAATACGATCACCTCAATTGATGCGGAATATTTCTGGTAGTTTTGTAAATTAAAGAAAAAAGAGATTAGAGTTCGATATGTAATAAAAAAAGAAATGATTTAGTTAATTTATGTTTGTTTTATTTTTCATTCATCAATTGGAACTATTATGAATCCAACTGTCACTGAGTGACTGATGTTTTACTCTTGAGCATATATTTAAGTAGGAGCTGCTCCAGCCATTGCATCCATTGCCATATTTTCATTACTTTTAGCATACATCATAGGTCTTGGTGCATAAGAGTCTTCAAGAGAAACAAATTTAATTGAATGAATTTTCATGTTGAGACCTTTAAGTGCAATTTATGCCTAAATAAAATTATAACATTACTTTATGAGTTGCATCTTTTATGGCTAATTATATCATTTAATCTCTTAATTATGCTTTCTATTCAGGTTTGATATCAAATGAAATATTATTTATTTGTGTTACTCCTGCTTTAATAGCAGCATCAATCAATCTAAAATTATAAATAATATATACGGTCCAACAATTTTTAAGTTCTCAGTTTCAATCTATTGATCTATACTCACTTTATATCCATCAAATATTATATCATGTTTTTATGTTTACTCATTATATTGCCATTCCTTATCTGGGAATAAAGAAAAGGAGGTAGTTGTGATTTTGATACCAGCATTTGAAGTATCAACTGATTTAAGCGATCTGATTTTATAATGTGGGTATACTTTTGAGCAGAACTTTATATTGAGTTAGCATCAGCCAAAGCAGGTGAAGCTAATATATTTCTAGCTGCAATTGTATAGTCAATTTTAGCAATGGTTGGTTCTAGACTTAGAGTAGATGTTCCACGAACTGAGAAAACTTCAGGTCTTTTATAGATTATATCAGAGCACTTAGTGTTATAATAGAGTTTACATCAGATGTGGATGCTGTATTCTCCTTTATAAATGATCCTTAAATGATAGTGATGCAAAATGCAATAACTATAAAACTATGCATAATTATATTAATGTAGTTTACTAATTTTAGTTAAGTAATTTAAATTCAATTTCAAAGATTATATCAGAAAATAATGAATTACTAAGAATAGTGAAATCGTTTTATAATTGAATAATGATATTCACTTTTTTTTCAACTATCCATTGGTGATACTATGAATCCAACAGAAACAGATGATGATAAATTACTATCATTGTAATAGTCATTTATTATTTAGACACTTTTAATTGATACAATCTACATATTCAATTCTTTCAAAACAATGTTAGCCTAATTAAATCAATTTTTACTTTATGTTTAGCATCTTCAATAGCCTATTCAATAAGTACATCCTTAATTCTTTTCTTCTCAGTTTTGCTAATATCAAAATTCACACCTTAAACTGAGTTAACTCCCTTCTTAACTCCCAAATCTATGATACTAGTATAATAATATTAGTTACTTTCCTACATCATTAAGATTAAGTGTTTCAATACTAATTTGATTACTTACAAGAAATCCTTTTTCCTTTATTTTTGTATGACCTGAATCTGTGTAATCATAATCAGTATATGGTTAAATGGTGAAATCTAGAGTTTAAATCTTTAATTCTGTCTTGATATTTGATTTGATAGCACTAATTTAACATTATGATATACTTTATAACATCTTCAGCTGTGTTAGATGCCTATGCCAATGCTTCTTAGGCTGTAGATTTCTTAGCTTCTATACCAAAAACAATTGTTGCTTATGTTGGTTCTGGATGAGTAGAGGCAGCTCCTTATACATAGAATACATCTGGTCTAAAATACTCAGCTGCATCACACTAAATTCATAATAATGAATACTAATGTTTATGTAGGTGCTTTAATGAATTATGCATTCATAATAGCAATAGTTATGAATAGAATGAGTGTTGTTTTCATTTATATTAATTTTAATAATGATCATTTCAATTTGGTTACTTTCCAAACAAATACACATTAATCTTCTCCACCAGTTGATAATATTCTAGAATCATCTTTAGTCCATTTCACATTAGTTACATGTGATGAATGTCCTGTTCCTACTACTGCCTCTGATGATTTCTTTAAACTTGGATATCTAAGTATACGAACATGACTAAAATCATCTCCTGATGCTAATAAATGATATGATGTTTTAGGATTATTCTTTCCATCTATTGTACTATTAGATCGATCAACAGCATTTATATCTGTACCATCAGCACATTCTGGCCATATACCTTATACTGGCCATCCAAGTGTCACAGACCAAGTAAACCATAATTCATCTTTTAATGCTGATGCACCACCAGGTAACTAAATATAATTATTATTACTTATTTAGATTATGCTACATCCCAAAATAATAATTCATATGCTCCACAAGTAGAATGTAAATTAACACCATCTCTACTAAAATCAAAATGAGTAATATATGAACTATGTTTCTACATTTTCTTTCCTATTGGTTTCCAAGTTGGATATTTATATGCATATAATGCATTGTCATGTGATCCTATAACACATGTAGTACCATCAGGTGAGAATTTTATATCACTAATCCATTCTTTTGCTTATTTAAACACTTTAACTTATTTCATTTCATTATCATATATTCTTATAGTACCATCCTTCATTCCTGCAGTAAATCCTTCATCTTTAGGATTAGTAGCAACAACTCTAGCTTTACATTAATCAGTAAAATCTCCTGTATTAAGATCTCTTTTTTCATCTTCACCTTTTGCTGTCAATAAAGTAGAACCTATACTAACTTATTTTCTATCAGCA
The DNA here is from genome assembly GCA_000715435.1 of Paramecium caudatum. Taxonomy (NCBI): domain Eukaryota; phylum Ciliophora; class Oligohymenophorea; order Peniculida; family Parameciidae; genus Paramecium; species Paramecium caudatum. Next base: position 530,463 of record JMSD01000004.1, read on the forward strand.
ATAGACCAAACTCTTATTGTTCCATCATCAGAACAAGTAACAAATTTATCAGGATCTTCTTAAAATATATCTAATCCCCAAACTTCATTTGTCCATTTAAGGTTTGGACAGAAATGACCTCTCATTAAATTTGTTATTTAGAAATCAGTCTTACTATTTATTTAACCATCCCATTATAATTAATAAATTTCACTTCCTAATGTACCTACTAACATTTTAGAATTTGGTAAATCTGCATAAATAGCACGTACACTTGCACAAATAGAATCAGGACACTTTTCTTTAATCTTAACTGCCTGTATTTCTTCATAATTTTTACTCAAAATAAAAAGTGTACCATCTCTACCTCCAGTAAATACATAATCTTATGTAACAGTTATACAATCACAAATTTATTCATGTTTACTTGGTAATGCTTTCATAAATGCTTCTCCTTTCCATACTTAAATACATCCATCAGCTCCTCCACATAGTGTATCATTACCATTAATTCCTACTCCTGATAAATTATTACTAGCTCCCTTACCAAATTATCCTTTTTTACCAGCACATTTTCCATTATCATATTTCCAACATTTATAATGTTTAACACCTACAGTAACAAATGCATCATCAGTATTCCATCTCAAATCTACAATTACATCTGGTCCACTCTTATCTGACCATAATACTGCTCCCTTTCCACTAACATCAAATACAGCTAATGAATGATCAACATCAACTGCACATGCTACTAATCTTTTACCAGAAGGAGTAAATGCCATTGCAACTATACCTTTTTATAATGGTGCTTTAAAATGACACTTAACTTCTTTTGTTTCAGCATTCCATACAAATATGTTTGGTTTTGCTCCTAATTCACCAGTAGCCACTGTCATTCTATCAACTGGATTCAAATCAATAGCTGTAATGTCATCTTCATGTTTATTAAAATATGTTTAGGTATTATTAGATGGGTCTAAAACAATACCTAAAGCAGCAGCATTGTACAAAACTTATCCATTACTCAAAAAATAAAGATTATTTCTCATATCTTTAGTACGATATCCATGAACATATTCTATTTCCAATTAACATTATGGTGGCTTATGACCATCAGTTTTACTACTATAATATGCATAAGTAGGCTCCTTTATTGCTCCCATCCATGGTTTACATGCCATAAATTGATCTCCCTCATCAGTTTCTTCTTATGAAAATACTGAATTATCATCCTATACTACTTTTGCTTTTTTATGTTCAACTACTTTCTTCTTTTTAACAGGCATATCAATATCATCTGATCCTTCTTCTTTACATTATTCCTGTAAATTTGCTTATTCAACCTTTCCTGTAGCACTACCAAAGTCTGTTTTCCATATAATAACAGATTTATCATTTCCACCAACAGAAATCAAGAAATTATCATCACATGTAAATCTTACTCTCATTACATGAGATGAATGACCAATATATTCTTTTCTTTTTTATTTTGGTACTACAACGGGGTAATTCATTAGTACAACTTTTTAAGTATCCTCTCCAGAACATAAATACTTCTTACTATTACTTCTGCATACTGTATTTACATCAGAATAATCTGCACTTGGGAAAATACCTTGAACTGGCCAACCTAATTTACATGTCCATGTAACAAATTCAGTATTAGCTTGACTTGATGAAGATTAATTTTTTTTTGCATTAACATCAACAAATTTCATTTCATAAGCACCACTATTTACCAATACAATTGCTGAATCAGTTGACCAATCCAAACCAGTCAATGCTGATGTAATACCACATTAAATTTTTGTTCCTGCCTTTCCAAATTTAGGATATTCAATTGTCCATACTTCTAAATGAGATGCTCCACCATGTGCTCCAAAAGCAACTTTTGTACAATCTGGAGAAACTTTTAGATCATCTATCCAATAAGTTGATTATCTCTTTGGCATTGTGGTAAATATTGTTTTTGCTGTATCTTATATTGCTAAAGTATTTGGATCTAATAAATATACGAATCCATTAAGATCACCACAAACAATAAACTTTCCATTAGATGCCCAATCTACTGCTCTTATTTCACTTGGGAATGGTTTACTTACACATAATTATTTCTTTTAATCAATATCCCAAATACGAACTGTCTTATCACCTCCTCCTGTAACAAATTTATGGCCAGTAGGTGCTGCACAAGCTGCCCATAATTCCTCTCCAAAATGCCCTTGAATTACTACACTTGTCTATTTCTTAACTGCATCATAAGCAAATATCTAAGCTCCATTTGTACCAAATAACCATTATTAAGTCTTAGGTTCATAATCCATAGCCACTACTCCAGGAGGGAAAAGTGGATTTGTGGCAAGATTAATAATTTCTTATTTCTTGACTAATGCACCACCTTCATATCCCCACGAAACAACTTTACCATCCATACCACCAGAATATAATAATTTCTTTGCTTTGTCCATAATGAATGAACAAACCTTACCCTCATGTGCTTTAACACCTTTATCACTACTACCTCCTTTCCATAAATATACTGTACCACTACCACCACCTGATGCTATAACTTAATTATCGAATGCATAACAAACAGCAAATTAAGAATCAAATTTACCTTATTATTAACCCATTTTTCCTTATACATTTCTACCACTAATTTTCCAAAATTTAATGTGTTTCATTCCTACAGTTACAAATTCTTCATTGTCTTTCCATGCAGCTCCATTAACTTTTGCTTTATCTATATTTGATGTACAAATTTATCTTTTTCCTTACCAATCATAAATAGCAAGTGAATTATCATCATCTTAACCAACTGTCAGTAATAAGGATCCATCTGGAGAAAACTTTAATAATACTATAGCTCTTAAATGAAATTGATTGAAATTAGCCAATACTTCCTTTGTCTAAATATCCCAAACAAATATGTCAATACATTTTGCTTTTCCTGCTTATGCCATTTAACCTGTAGCTGCAATATTACGATTTGGATGGAGTGCAAAACTAACAATATCTTCTTCATGTTTATTAAAGAATGTTTATTATTAAGTTTTAGGATCTACTTCTACTCCTAATGCAGCAGATACAAATACAACTTTATTTTTATCTGTCCATCCAAGCATATCTCTACATTCATCCAAAATATAAAAATATCTAAAACCATGTACATGATATAATGCTAAATTACCTTTTACTTCTGCATTATCTCTAGCTTTATTTGGCTTATACCATGAAGGTACTGAATGTTAAACTTCTCCAAGGAATGGTTTAACAGCTCCTATCATATCACCTTTATCAAGTTCCTCCTATTCAAACATTGTTCCACCTACTTATTAATCTTCTTGTATTGATTCTTCTTAAACACTTTAAACATCTAATCTTTATGGTGAATATATATATTTCCATTAAAATATAGATAATTCATCTCCACCAACAGATATAATATTTTCACCATTGCTTGTAAATTTAACACCACATACATATGATGAATGACCAGTATATTTAACACATCCACTTTTAGGTTTAAAACAAGGGAATTTAAATAATTTAACTTTACCAAAATCATCACATGTTACTAAACATTTACCATCCTTTGATTTATCAACTGCATTAATATCATCACCATCAGAACATGGTGGCCATATTCCTTATACTTACCAACCATATATACATGTCCAAGTAGACCATGCTATATCTTTAGCAACTTCAATTTGTATTGGTGAACCTGAACTAACATCATAATATTCAATGGTGTATTTACTAGTATTCAATTGTATATATTTATTATCCGCAGAAAAATCAAGTGAATATACATGATATTTAGCATTTTATATTGTACTAACTCTCTTCCATGTTTTTGTATTATAAAATGCAATCTCACTTTTTGGTGGTTTATAACATACACATAGTAATTCATTATTTGGTGAAAATTTAACAAGTGAGATAATTTCTTTATCTGGATCAACAACTTCACTTATTTCTTATAATTTTTTAAGTGAACTTGCATCATATACAAATACTCTACCATTTACACAACCTGCTGCAACCCATTTACCATTAGAACTTACATTTAATGTTCTGCATGCATATTAATTAGGTGTTGATTTTAATAATTTTTTTTATTTTACATCCCACATACCTAACATTTCATCATCTCCAACTGTATAAAATATACCTTATGTAGGATGAGTATCTAATCCCCATAATTCTCCATTATAATGTCCTTAAACTAATAATTTACATTAAACTTTTTATCCTTCTTCATAACTTGTTATTTCAACAATCTCTGATCTTCTTGTTCCAAATATAATTTTTCCTTCTGGATTTTCACAAACAGCTATAACATTAGGTGAACCTTTAGGGGAATAACTTAATTTTAAGGGTAAATCTTTTGAATCAATTTCAAATACTTTATTAAATTATGGATCCCAACCAATAATAATACCTCTTTTATCTGCAGATATAATTCCTCTTCCAGCAGATCTAGTCATAATAGCTTTAACTGGAGTTGCATGTGCTTTAACTGATTTTACACATACATTCTTTTTCCAACAAAGAAAATTACCACTAAATACTCCAGTTACTATAAAACCTCCATTAAATGCTATTGTAAGTACTGCTTATGGATGTTAATCTCTCCAAACTCCTCTTTCAGCAAGAATAGTTCCATTTTTCCATGTACAAATAGAAATTTCTTTAATACAAGCTACAACAACTTACCAATCTCCAGGCATAAATTTCATATCAAATACTTCTTATTTTGTAAGTTTTCCACTTGCAATTAATGGTGATGCTTTATTTCTTGGATCTTTACGAGCATTCTATGCTATTTCTAAATCATAAACAGCCATAAAATGATCATCATCCATTGCAATACCTGCTATACTTTTTCCATCATTTGAAAAACAACAATTAGATATTCCATTTTTAAGTAAATCATTAAATACACATACCATTCTCATTGTATCTATATTCCATACCATTAACATTGGATTTAATCCAACTTATCCTGTTAAAACAAGATTTTCAAATACATCTAAACATGAAATATCATCATTATGTTCTAAATAATGTTTTTATGTTAATGTTGTTGAATCTAATACAATACCAACACCAGCTGTATGATATATAATTTATCCTTTATTTCCATATTTTAAATTATTTCTTGTATCATGACAACGATAACCATATACATATTCTAAATCTAATATTGCATTTGGTGGTGATGCATCTGTTTCTTCTCCTTTTTTACTTGGTTCTGCTCTTTTTGCTTATTCTTTCCATTCCATAACTACTTCTTCTTCTTCCAACCCAAATTCATCATTAGCTTCTGCAGATTCTATATGTTCTATACCACTCTTAATTCTTTCAACTCTTTCATCTCTAGGAAGTAATCTTCTTTCCATTTCTATTTCTATATCGCTATCTATATCATTATAATGAGTTTCCTCAATTGTCATTTCATCTTTATTTGCTAATCCCATTGAAAATAAAACTTTTAATACATCTGGATCCTTTCTCATCATCATTAGATATTCCTCACGTTCTAATCCACCATCTCTATCTAAGTCCCATTTTACTAAATATTGTTTTAATTTCTCTTAAATCTCTTCAGGAGTAGGATCATCTAATCCTTCATAATAGTGCAAATTATTTAAAACACTTGTCATAAAAATTACAACTTCCTTAGGTCCTAATTTATTATCACGATCCTCATCATATAAATCAAATAATGTCTTTGCTGTTGCCTATATTTAATCATAAATATTACCTCCATTGGATTCTAACATAACTATGCAACTCCCACCTTATATTTATAATAATCAACCTTTCCACTATCATCAAAATCCATCATTTTTATAAGCTTATTATATTATACTAATTACTTTAATTGCTTCTTTGTGTGATACATTATATTGGTCTGCAAACTTCCCTGGATCAATTACACCATTACTTTCAATTTATAACCATTTATCACTATGATTATAGTATTATTTACCTTAGATAGTCTATTTAATCTTCTGAAAATCCTTAAAATCTATTTTTACGGAACTTACCCATAATTGAATTACCCATAATAAATTAATTAAATATTAATATAAATTTTCATTCAATTTTCTTAATTATTATGATCTTATGAGTTATTTAGATTTTGTTATTTGTTTATATTAATATTCATTTTCTTAAGATTTTGTATTGCTCATTCAGAATTTCTTCAATTACAATTAAACAATCTTTTAATTTTCCTTTTAAACTCACTGTCGATTCAGATTTTCCTCTCTAATTTAGCTTTACATTGTTACAATATCTTTCACTGAATAATCTACATTATATCTATCTCTATATTCATTCAATTTGTGATATTTTTCTAAAACATCAATTACATCAGTTGAAACAATTAATGTTGTTTATAATGCTTTTACTCTGTCTCTTCTTCCACGTGAATAACTAGTTACATTAATTAATACCTTGATGATGGTGATTTCCTATCAGATGATTTTCTTTCATATTTTTTTATATGACGATGTCTTTACTTTTTTGAAACAGATCGGGATCTTGAATGTCTTCGTGATTCAGAGGAATATTAAGCATGCTTTGCTTCGTCCTAGTTAGCTTTTGTTGAATTTTTAATTTAAGAACTAAAATTATCCAATATATATTTTCCACTCTCTAATATCTATAATATATATATAATTATACTGGTCCACCATTCTTAAAACATTCAATCTACTGTAATATTAATCTACTTGCCTCCTATTTATTCTATAAATTTCCAGCAACCTAAACAAGACAATCTTGATATACAAATAAATTACCATAATCTGGATCAGTCTCATCTTTATCAGAAAGCACTTTAATTTATGCTCCTTTTGATTTAGTAGCCAATTCTCTAATCTAAGAACCCTCTACAGTAGAAATATATATACTTGCTCCTATCAACTTAGATGCAAAACTTGCTGGCATAACTATCTTCACTTCAAAATCCATTTTCTTAAATTAGTCTGTTACTTTCTGCAATATGTACGATAAAGTCGCCTGTACATCTGACAGAATCCCATTAATTTATAGTATTTTTTCTTCTCTTCGAAGTTTTTATTTTGACTAATTAATTCGAATATTACACTTAATCTAATTTCCTCATTTTCTTTAGCTTTCATTTAGACATCAAACTTCTTTTCTGTATATCCTCTGTTCTTCATGATAAAATCTATAACCTATTCTTAGAATAGTAATTTAGCCTTTCAATATTTGGAAATATAACCTTTGTAGAAACTTTCTCTGGGTTTAGTGCTTCGGGTATTTTATGATAATCATCTGAATTTACACCTCTATCCTACATTTTTTTTGTAATAGCCTTGATTGCCGAAAATATCTCTGCTGCATCTCCTACAAATATTACATTAAAATACCCTTGATTTTCACTGTCCTTGGTGCAAACTTGATAATGGGCTGATTCACATTAATGAGGGCCTACGTCTCTTAGGATATTTTCTTTAATTGTCCTCCCTTCGATCCAATCAAAAAGGATACAATGCCTAATTAGTAATTCATAATACCCTCGGGTATGAGTAAAATCACATCCAATTTCGATTTACATCTATCTTCAATGGCTGAAAATATATAATTGGCTGCCTCGCATTTGGCATTCATTTTATTGTCTTGCATGTCATCTATAGAAAATGCTGTTCCCTCCACATCTGGAATTTGCTTCTTAGGATCTAAATGTATGGATCTGATTTAATATTTAGACTTCATAGTAAATTGATTGTACTTGAGCCTCTATGAATAGTGGCTTCAAATCATCCTAACTTACGAATCGCTTTTCAATGAAGAAATCGAGGGGGAACTCCTTCTATTTAGATTGATGGTCCTGCCTTGATGGGGAGGACGGCTGCGATAGACCTGTCTAATCTTGATCCATTAATTAAATTAATGGAATATTTTGAGCAACACTTGCCCAACGTTTCTAGTATTTATGGAATCATGTTCTACTCATTCATCTCGTATTGGCTGATCTTTGGATTGAGTATACTCATGAATAAATTCATTTTTGAAAGAAAATCTACAGACAACCAAAAGAAGATTATTAAAGCTAGAGATTTGAAGAAAAAAGAAGCAGACAAATTGCTTAAAAAAATAGAGAAGGCAACATAGTGATATATAATTTTAATAAATTTAATTTAAGGTTATATGTTGAGAGCCTGTGCACTCCGATATTCATTCTGTTCACCTGCCCCTTGCATTCAACGACCCAATTTACAACAACGATACCCAAGTCTCTGGAAAAGCAGATAATTTGAATGCGAGACCAGGGTATCATATTATGAGAATTAGATTGAAGAAACACAAGTACCACAGTCTGTGATTGCTCAAAGATTAAAGTTCCTTGCAAGCAGAAATGAATTTATCAAAGAATTAGAACATTTTTAATTGCATTCAATACCATCACTTTATTATCAGAAATCATTGTATGATATTTCTAATGTATTATTTTTATCATATTAGCTAATGGAAACTGCTTAATTAAGTAGGTAAACAAAAGTAGATGAATAACAGGCTGTCTTATTGGGACTTAAATTATTTACACCTCTCACTTCGGAACAGATTCAATTATTGAAATTTTAATTTACACTATCACACCATGTAGTGTAAATTTCATTTTTAGAAGCTGCAATTACATTAGTCAAGTAGACTAATTAGTTTCAAGATTTACTTTTTGTTAATTTTGCTAATAATTTATTTGAATTACTTTCTGATTTACCAAAAAGAATGAGAAGTTTAGAGGAAAAATTGAAAGAATTATTTAATGAAATAGGATTATTATTCTTAAAATTTGATTATCTATCAGAATCTTAACCTATTAATATTGCACATATATTGGGATCATTAAATGATTTAATTGTAACATATTCAATCAAAGTACCAGAAATAATTCATTATTAAAATACAGCACATACATTCGTTCGTAAATATTATGAAATAAGCCCTGCTAAATAAAACCAATTAAATGTTATTGATTATAAACATTTTCTTTATACTCTATTTCTTAGTCAAATCAGACCTTAAGCAATGATTTAAGATATTGTTGATAAGTAATAACATTCTTAATGTTAGATTTGCTAGTTAAGGTATCTAATATGGAAGTGTAAATATGATAGTTGATTTAATGTCAATGATGTTATTGTATGAAATACCTTGTACAGAAAATTTTTTAATGAGATTAAAAGATGCAAAAAAATAAAGATTTAGTATCGTTCAAATGTATGTTGTATTAAAATGCTTTGAAGATGCTAAAGTACCATTACATGAATTTAGTTCATCAATTTTTTTAGAGTAATATATTAATATATATTATAGTGCAGTAGGTCATGTTTAATCAGATGTTCATAGTTCATAAGAATCAACAGAAATTACTATGTTTGCTAGAATATGTAATGAATTATTTAAAACATAATTTGTAACATCAAAATAATCACAAGAAAGAAGAAATGATAGAATATTAACTTATGTTGAAAAAACTGTATATAGATGTTAGAAAGATATTTAAGCTTAACATATCCTTTTTATTGCTAATGTATTTAATTAAAATATGCGTTAACCTACACTATTAATTGATGTACTTCATAAAAGATTAGATGAATTACATTTAGATAACACAACAGCAAGCCAATTTTAAGAATTTTTAGAAATTACTTACAATTATTTTAATCAATCTTATGATATATTATCATTACCTCTTCAACCATAAGCTTATCCAACACAAGAATATACAGAAGTTGTTAAGGCTTTAACCCATAAAATTATTGAAAAAGACACCATTGAAGAATTATTTCCAACTCTACTTAAAATATTTTCTTTAAAATGTATTTATGTATGATAATTTAGGTTTTACATTTGAAAAAAGTATTATTCTTAAAGTCATGAATAGACCTACTACATCTTTAAAAGATTTTCATATTGTTACAAGAATAATGAAAGAATACAAGATTCCATTAAATTAACGTATTCTCGATATTTTAATTGCCAAAAGAGAGGAAAATCTAGTTAATCTTGTAGAAGCCCTTTATAATTTATGTTTAAATTATTAACTTGGTGATTATGAAAATAAGATTAGGGATCTTGCCTATGGTGCAATTTCCTAACTTATTGCGGATAATGAAGTATTTTTAGTTTCACATCGAGAAATTGATGATTTCCTCCACACTTACATACCTTAATTAAATTAGCCAGGCTTTGAAGCTTTTCAATATATTCCCATGATTGTAAGTTAATTAGGACTCAAAATAGAATAAGATCAACGTGAAAATTTATATAAACTTTATGAAAGAACTTGTAAATTATGGTATGAAGATACTCTGGTCCTTAATTTGATTTTACTAAATAAATAGAAAGTATTAAATATATTAATCTAGATATATAATTTTCCTTTATATGTTGAATGTGCTGAAAACCTATTAACCTGCTTTGATGTAACAAACAATTGTGAAAATATTTATATTAGTGGTTTGTTAAGAGATCCAAAAATATTATATGAATTAGTTTTATCATATCTACATTAAGTAGATAGAGTTGAAGAAACAATATAAAATGAAGGATTAAAACTTGTAGGATATTTGGCAAATTTAGCGTACTCGCATCTAACACCAATTGATCTTATGGTACTTGTGTTAAATATTTTAGTTATTATAAAGATTACTTGGAAATAATATGAAGATGTATCATCCTTCACTTTTAACAAAATTAAAAAATGCTAAAATCATAGGAATAAAAAATGATGAATTCATCACTTATGCATCATAATTTTATGTAGAAAATGAGAGTGTAAAATTATTGTTAATAAATTACTTATAAACTGAAGATATTATACTTTCAACAGATCTTTTACAAGCTACTCAATATCAACATATAAGCATTGATAATATAGATGAGATTTTCAATTCACTCTTCTCCGAAGACAAAAAAAAGGTTATTAAATAATTATTAAACCATTTGCTTCATTGCTGGGATATAACATAACCAATTACTAAAATTATGAAATATGCCAGAGCCCAATATGATAAATAAGATTAAGAATTTTAATGCTTATATGTACTACTAGGGTTTCTAGAATGCAACCCAAAAATCTAATCTTGGATTAAGAATCATGACGAAATATATGAACTTTCTTTAGAGTCACTTACATTGGACGCTAAGTTAAAAGAAAAATTAGATGAACTACTTAAGAAATTAGATGTCATTGGTAGGAGTACTTTAATTGGAGAAAATGATGCAGTTTATTACAAATCGATGATAACTGAATTTGATTAAAATTAATAAGCAACATACAAAATTGCACATATGAAAAAATCGAATACTGAAGATCTATAAATTTAAGATAAATTATTACTATTTTTAACAAAACCCATCAACTTTGCAAGAGAAACTTACCGTTATTAACTTCTAGATTATTTACTTAATTTGGCAACAATAATATAGTTAGATATTGAAGAATATTTTGATACAATACCTAATACTAATTAATCTGATTCAATAGCTCTCCTCAAAAAAGATGACGATTATCTTGATTTCATAGTAAGTGTTTCAACTACAATACAAAATGTTGCTGATCCTCTCTAAGCTATTAGTGCAAATGTAACAGAAAGCGAATTAAATAATACATTTGCCAGTATGAAAATCACTGATGTCAGAAATAATATGAGAAAATACTTTCAATATTGTAATCAAGGAGATCTCTGCACAACTAGTAAGGGCAAACAATTAACTCCTCTCAAAATCATACAATAACTACCATTATGTTTGGGTAAAAGTTAAGTTTATGTCATTAATTACAAAAAATGGACAGAAAAATATTAAACTCAACACTAACAGATGAAATTTCTTGGCGAATTCATGAAATGAAATTTATATATAACGTTATAGCATCATTCCTTAATCTTTTTACTTTTGTAACTTCAATTTTTCAATCCTTAATTAATTATGAGTTTTTTTTGTCATTTGCATTTGGAGGAACCAAAAGACTATTTTCTTAAATATCAAATTTGGTACAATTTATGGATAGGTCAATTCATAAGAAAACTATTGATTTTCACTCTACTAGTCATAATGTTGTAAAATGTGGAGCTTTCAAATCCAATGGTTTATAGATTTCTAAATTTAAATTCGGTTGGCAATGTATTGGACTGATATTTCTTTGCAGTTTCAAAAAACTTCGTTATTATCTTAAACTTCATATTGTTCTTCCTGAGTCTTCTTCATTAATTAATTGTATTTTTCAATTTAGGTACTACCAGAAAGGTGGATTTTTATTGAAGAAATTCTAGCCCCCAATCAAATTAACTAACCAAACGTCGCCAACGATATTCACAAAATATATTCAACAAAGGGAATTTTTCCTCTTTAAACAAAATTTTGTCAAAAAAGAGAAATTTTAAATGTTGTATAAAATTTGATCAACAAAGGGACTCTCCAATGTTAAATTTGCCAACTCAATGGTTTAAGATTTTAAAATCCAATCTTAAATCTATTTGTATATTCCATAGATGACCAAAATGTGTTTCGCTTGTAAAGGAAGCGCAAAATAAAAATCTCCCCATAAACCCCCTCTAAGAATATAAAGTGGTTGCACAGCGATGTAAATAGCAAGTAAAACCTAGCAAGAAATTTGATTTGATATTTTTTAAAAGAAAGAACCATCCAAAGGCATTTAGCTTTGTAATTAACTTAATCAAAAATATATATAGGGATACTTTCACATTTATTAAATTTGTACATACTAGACCATGCGCTTAGATAAAATTTCGAGTCATTTTAAGAAAACCCAGCTACATGCAAAGTTTAATTCAGTCCTCAAAAAATAAGAATTTATTAAAGAATTGAAGTAGCTGCTAAGAAGAAAATATTTTTAGGGAAGATACACTCTAATTTGAACGACTAATATTATTATTTGAAATACATTATAATGTACACAGAAACTGATTCAAATCATTTGAAATTGAATCATTTTTAAAACACTCAAAATATTAAGACAAGATCAGAATTGGTAGGATCAAAATAAAATATCAAAAAAAATATATTAGCTCTTAACCCATTAGAATACAAATTCATGTATATATCAATTTTTTCTAAGTACATTGATTTTTGCAAGTGGGAAAAATATCTAAATAAAATTATTTAGACTACCAATTAAATCCTATAAAAATTACTTTTGATAAAGAAAAATTAAAAAACCTTAAAAATAAGTAAAACCACGTCATATTGTTATGAAAAATGGAATGCTTAGGTGTGGATTAGTTTTGATTTTATATATTTAAATAAAATATTAATGGATAACATCTACAAATTTAAGGCTAGTTCTTCTGTTGGCCATCTGAAGAATCTGAATAATGATAAACAATTCTACTCTGAAGAAGAGACAAGCAAAAAAGAAGAAGAAGAAAAACAACTTAAAAAAGTGAGCAAGCCTCCCAGCAAGATGTCTTAATTCAGCAAGAACGCCACTGGATATCAGACAGATGATTCTGATAAAGACTCACCTCGCAACAATAAAGTTGGCCCATCAAGTAAGTATTAATCGATTTTAGATCAAAAGGTATCAAAGTTTCGTAATCTTGTTAATGCAAAAAGAATTGAAGGAGACAATGACGATCCGAATTACGATGATGAAGATGATAAACCCACTACAATCTAATAATAGATATAACACGTGCAATAATAACAAACAGAGGATCAGTATGATATTGAACAATAGGCCAGCAAAATGCAATAAAAATATGCAAAGGCAGAGTAGTAAAAACAACAAAAAATGAAGTACAAATCTAATTAAGTAGACATTCGAACACTTAATAAAGTATGGATGTTAATTCTGATGTTGAATAAATGAAAAATAAACAAAATCAAGAAGGAAAACTAAAAAACCATCCTTTTCGCCATCTCATATACGGACCAAGTATTGGAGAGAATTCATTTAATAAATTCTTATAACTTACTTAAAGGGGTCTTGTTTATGCTAAAAAATGTCTTAAAGGACCATCTGATAAATTTATCAAATCTAAAATGGTACAATTACCTGAATGTGTTGTTGTTAAACCAAAGACATTACTTTTAGATTTAGATGAAACATTAATTCATAGTTGTTCATTAAGAGAAGGTCCTTAAGTAACTGTTACTGCATTTGGTGATTATGGTGAAGAAGCAAAAGTAATTGATTATGTAATAATAGATACACTTCAATATTAGACCATTTTGTGCATGGTTTTTATAATAAATGAGTCAACTTTATACAATATATGTATTTACAGCATCATCATCAGCATATGCTAATGCAATAGTTAATTATTTAGATCCAAAAAGATAATGGATAATGGGTATATTATCAAGAGGAAATTGTATGGAAACTAAAAATGGATTTTTTATAAAAGACTTAAGGATAGTAGGCAATAAATAACTTAAGGATATGGTTATAGTAGATAATTTAGCTCACTCATTTGGATTTTAAATAGAGTGTGGTATACCAATATTAGAATGGCATAATGATTAAAATGATTAAGAATTGAAATATTTAGCAACATATTTAATGGAAGCAGCAGAATAAGAAGATATTAGAACATTCAATGCATAACGTTTAAAGCTTGACCAACTCATAGAATATAATCTAGAATGAGCTTTCATATATAAAATAATAAAATTAATGGGTTCATGTTGTTCAACTAATAAAGTGGTAAAAGAGACTTATGATTATCCAGATGGAGGAGTATACACTGGTGATTTAGAAAATCATGTGCCAGTACTTTCATTTACTAAGTTAGCACGGAAGAGGGACTATTAAATGGGACAATGGCACTCTATTTGAAGGTGAATTTATTGAAGGCCGTAAAAATGGAAAAGGCTTATTTAGGTGGGCAGATGGATAATATTATGATGGAAATTTCAAAGATGAGAAATTTGATGGTTATGGAGAGTATTATTGGACTGATGGCAAATCCTATAAAGGTAACTGGTTAGATGGAGAAATGAATGGATAAGGAGAATTAGTATATTCTGATGGCAAAGTGTATAAAGGTTACAATTTATACTAATATTATAGGTGAATTCAAATCAGACAAGAGAGATGGTTAAGGAGAAATGATTTGGCCAACTGGAAGTAAATATATTGGAGGTTGGAAAAAAGGAAAATAACATGGATAAGGAGTTATGATAGATTCTAGAGGAAATAAATCAGATGGTACATGGAGTAAGGGCAAGAAATAATGAAGTATAATTTATCTTTCAATATTCACATCTATAAACTTCATTGTTAACAAATGCATATATTCCATTACTATATAATAATCTTACTGGATTACTTTCAAAATTCAATCTAAATTACATGAATAAGTACTATTATATTATAGGTTTATCATCAGGATTTAAAAAATCAAATTTATAGATTTGATTATTATCATTTGGATATAATATTGTTATTGGTATATCTTCATCATATAATATTAATGGTTTAATAAAGAATCTATTCTAATATTATATTGGATATTAGGATAATTATGTACATTCCACCCAATCCCATAATCCTAATGGTTATTCTAATGTTGTCACTAATATATGTTTTGAATCTTTTGTAAATATACTTGAACTTGTATGAGTCTTTTTACTACCACATATTGTTACTAATGAATCTGTTCCATAAGAATCAAATACACGAGCACACTATATATATATTATAAGTTACACATTATCTAAACCAGTTGTTGTTATTAATCTTCCTGTTTCATTATATTAACAAGATGTAATACACATTGAATGAGCCAATATACAATTAAATGCTAATTATTATCTCATATCCCAAAATAATAATGTTTTTTCATTTGCTACACATAATTCATTCCAAATATTTGAATCACCACAATATGTAAATTCAGTTGTGATTTGATTTGATATTTACTATTTTTCTAAATCAATCACTTATATTGATTATCCAAATAAATATAAAAGATGTGAGTTTAAACTATCACAATGACTAAACACACAACTATATACTAATTTATCACTTTGTATTGTAAAATCTTTATTAGTATTTGTATTATAGATTATTATTTTATTATTCTTAAATAGCTAAGCAATATATCCATTATTTGAAATTTTAACATCTATACATGTACTAGACTCTTCTGGTATGTCTAATTTTACAAACTTTTTTAAGAAATCATTTTCTGATTACATTTTATATTAAATATATTAAATAATCATAGTATTTAACTATATATATTCATAATATACAGAAATATTTGATTAGATTAATTTACTCTATGTTTATTCGTTGGTGAGTTAATATTTTCCATTCATTTAATACAACAAAATGATATTAATATAATTTATTGATTAACTTTTTGTATATCGAGTATAACTTAATTTCTATCAGTTTATTCACTTATTTTCCAATTATCCAGTTATTTATATTAATTTTCTTGATATGAAATTAAGTCCAATAAAATTCATGAATCCAAATACATAAAATAATTTATAGCAATGCAAACTACACAATTATCCTTTCAATTATCAATTGATTAAGTAGTACTAAGAAATAGTTTGATTAGATAATTTAGTTCATTGTATTAAAATTATTCTGAAAATTTATTAGATTAAATTATGAAACTGTTTTTATATTCTATACATATATAATCATGCAACTGCTGTAAGTGACTGGGAGCTACTTCCAACATAATACCATTTTTTGAATATACTATGATGAATTAATCCAACAAGAATTGCCAATTTGTCAATTTATTGTACATTCTAAAATTACACCTAGAATCTAGGATAGTCAACTTATGGATAACACCATTTTCCTTAACACATACATACTTTTGCACATGCTTCTGAACATGTTCTTGTATTAACAACTGTGCAAGTTCCTTAAGTAAGTCCCTCTGCATGAAAATTTCTTTATGATTTATTCGTTCCACAGACACCACAGCAAACTCCACATAATGATGCACAAGTTTCAGGACATGGACTTGGGTCGGGTCTGAGCATGAATCCAGGTCTTTATGGACTAAGTGGACAAGTGAATTAAACTTTAGGGAAACCAGATCTACAATGTCCATATACAGTATCACAAATATTTGGTATTGCACCTATAAATTTTAAGACAGGTAATCCACCTACATATACATTTCCTACTCCATTATTCCAATATTCTATCCTAATTAATTCATTGCTTATTTAATAACTTGGGACAGGAAAGAAATGTTAATCACATTTTATGCATTTGACAGCACAATCACATAAACATGTACAACAAAGCTTTGGACATCCACACTTTATTTCAATCATGTAACCAAATTTAAGAGTTCCTAATCCAGGTATATTGAAAATCGATATCTCTGACAGAATTGAGTTACAAGAGAAACAAGAAGGCATTCTCTTCTCGAAAATATGTTCAAAATTAACTTAATCTGGAATGTTAATATTTGCTATTGATGCTTATGTCAAGTCTATTTAAATTTATTATGTCACTAAGGGAGGCATAACAATCTATATTCATAGCTACTATTACTATTGATTATTGGGGAACTGCCTGATACTATGGTGTCACTTGCATTATTAATTTAATTACATTCAATACATAATACGTACTCTGTTAAATAGGTAAAATAATATCATTGTAGATTTAATTTTCCAAGGAAAATAACAAAATATTTAATATATAAAATTAATTATTAATTTATTTACTTATGATTGCTATCAATAGAAAAAATGCAATAAACAAGAGTTTGTTTATGGATTATCTAAAACAAAAATAAATAGCTCCTTCCTTCTTTATAAATCTTAATAATTTAAAATAAAGAATTCTGGAAAACTAAAGAAAAATTAATTTAAACCTAATCAAATGAAAAGTATATTTATTTCTAAGCTCAATAGAGAGAGCTACATGATTTTACTTAAAAAATAAAATAAATGATAAAATAAAACAGGAAATTAATCATGCCAATCCAACTACTCTTCTTTAGATTATAGCCATAACATACCATTACTTAATGATATTATAATGAACTAATCCTATCAGAATAGCAAGTTTATCTACAGGCTACACATTTTAAAAATTGACTTAGAAATGAGGATAATCAACATTTGGACACCCACATTTTCCTTAACATAAACATACTTTGGCACAAGCATCAGTACAGGTTCTTGTATTAATAATACTACAGGTTCCTTATTTAAGTCCTTCGACAGTAAATTCTCTTACTGATTGACAAACACCACAAAGGGCAAAGGCAGGGCAAGTTGTCACAAAAGTTTCTGGGCATTGACTTACTTCTGGAATTATAAGTAATGGCTCCTTCTATTAATCAAGGAGAAAATGAAGACTGATTTTCGGGTATCCTGTGCCACAATGTCCACAAAAAAGATCATCAAGATTTGGTACAGAATCTTAATACTTTATAATCGGGATTCCTGCTGCTGTCACTATGCCCAATTTATTCCAATATTCTAATTCTAATAAATCATTATCCATAATATAATCCCATCGATTGAAATAGTGAGAATTTGTTTTAAGGCAACCTCCTCTAATATCTACTAGTTTTTATTTTCTTCTTGAATATTATGGTACCCATGTCCAATAACATCTACAATTTCTTTCGTATTCATCTCCTAATATCAATGCTCCTATTCCAGGAACATTAAAAATTGATCTTTCTGCCCAACGACCAGACCAACACGGATTTTTCTTTTCAAAAATATGTTCAAAAAACAATTAGTCAGGAATATTGAAATGTTGCATAGCCAAATCTGTTAAATTTACTTAATGTTATATTGCTCGAAACTCAATTTATTACAAACACCCAGTCAAAGGATTGATATGTTCTTCAGTATATGTTATGTAATTTGAAACAGGTTATTATGGAAATATTTATTATTGTATGGTTATTTATTATGGTATTATTGTATTTTATTATTACTATTATTGTGCGTCTGATTGTTATATAATATGATATTATGGTTGAAGCTAAACATTATCTGTCATTTGTTAACCATTCTGTGATTATGGAAATACTTACATTTATTTAATAGATTAAGTAAGAAATAAAATTTATGTATATATAATAGAAAGAATTCTACCAATCTGGTATTATCTTTGGCAATTTCTTTTCAATTGGTTTCACTTTCTCATCATAATTAAGGTAAACTTTTATACTTTCTATTTAAATATTATAATTTATTATAGTGTAACGATTTTCATGGAAAATTTATTTTTTAAAATTTAATCATGCCATTCCCATAAGTCTATATCTGACTGACACAATTACATACCATTTCTTAAAAATATTATAATGGATCAAACCCATCAAAACGGCTAATTTATCAATTTGGGTAACATTATCAAATTACACAATAAATTTAGGATAATCTAGATCTGGTTAACACATTTTGCCCTACAAGAGATAGATCTTGGCAAATGCTTCTCTACAAGTTCTTGTGTTTGTTATTGAACATGTTCCTTAAGTAAGTCCTTCAACATAGAATTTTCTTGAACTTGTCCAAAGTCCGTACTAGGCACAGCATCCATAAACAGCTAATGTATTTTCTGGGCAAGGACTTGGTTCTGGCCTCAATAGGAGACAAGGTTTTTTCTCATCTTGAAGAGAAAAAATTTTCATTTTAGGATATCCACTCTTGCAATGTGCATTAGCATAGTCACATTTATTAGGTTTAGAATTTCTGAATTTAAGAACAGGAAGTCCTTTGACATTTATCAATCCAACGCCGCCTTCCCAATACTCAATGTGAATTAATTCATTATCCATTGTATAATCTGGAAGAGAAAAAGCATGTTAATCACACCTAAATTAGAATAATTTATACTTGTAACATTGACAAGGTCCAATTTCTGGTTCAGGTTCACAACATTAACATTATTTAGGATCAAATGAGTGTCCAGTTGAAAGAGTTCCCAAACCTGGAACATTAAATATTGATTTTTCTGTCACCCTTCCAGTACAATAGTTATTAGTTTTTGAAAAAACATGCTCAAATTGAACATGATCTTCAATTTAAATATTTTACATTGCTATTTCTGTTTAGTCTACGATTGGTTATACTATCTATATTAAAGGGGCTTGATATTATTAAATTATACCTTGAGGAATAGGTACAACGAATGATAACTCTGTGTCCTAGACTTATTAAGGATAAATTTGCATTCGTTAATAATATTAAACTAATGAAGGAAAAAATATTCTCCTAAGAAAACAATTCCACGAAACACGAAAAATGGACCTGATCATCTTGAATTTTATAAATACAATTAAATAACTTCATTTTTAGAATAAAAATAAAGAATATTAAATAGAAATGCTCATCTAAATTTTTATTATTAAATAATGAATAAAATTCATGCTGCACCAACAGTTTTTCGTGTTATTTAAACAATAACATACCATTTTTTAATAATATTATAATGCACCAACCCCAATAAAATTGCTAGTCTTTCAACTGGAAGAACATTCACAAAATTGACTTTAAAATGGGGATAATCTACATGAGGATAACAACAGTCTCCTTGTAAAAAGTAAGCTTTTGCACATGCATCCGAACATGTTCTCGTGTTAAAAATAGTACAAGACCCTTAAGTAAGTCCTTCAACAGTAAAATATCTTTATGTAGTGCAAACTCCACAAATTGCAAATTCACCATTCACTCCCAATGTTGTTTCTGGACATTAACTTATATCTGGAATAATAATTAGAGGTTGTTTTGTAGGTTCGAATAAATAATACATAACCACTTTTGGGTAACCTACACAGCAATGACCATAGGCTACATCATAGAAATTAGGTTCGGTTGATTGAAATTATAATAATGGAATTCCTCCGACAATTATTGTTCCAATGCAATTCCAAAAATCCATTTCGATAAGTTCATTTTCTATTATATAATCAGGCACTTTAAAGTAATGATGATTAAACAACCCACGAAAATCGGAAAACTTTCTTGTTCTATTAGTTTTACGTGGTATAAATCTCCAAAAAAATCCAAAATGTCTTCGATATTCATCACCCATCCAAAGTGTTCCTAATCCAGCAATTTTAAAAATTGACTTCTCAGACCAAGTGCTTCCAAACCACGGAGCTCGCCTTTCAAAAACATGTTCAAAAATGACTTCGTCAGGTATTTTAATATTTTGCATTGCCATTGCAGTTAAATCAATGACTGGTTAAATAACTTAAATCTAATATGAGTAGAAATATACATTCTAAATCACTGATTATTGTTGGATAAGGTATTAAGTTGGAATCTATTACTATTAAGTTTCTATTTATCGTTCTGTGTTGGTTGGTATACTCTAATATTATTAACTTTGAGGATTGACTGGAACACCTACATATGTAGGCTGTTGATGATCATTTTATGGTAATGGAACTACTTGCATCGATAATTTAATTATGATGTAATCAAGAATTTTGGAGGCAAAAATATTTTATTCTATTGAAAGATTTTAAGTAGATATAAATCTATTCTTTTTAAGTTTAGCAAAAGGAAGTCATTTAGGTTTAAATATTAATTACTCAATTGATTAGATTCAATATTCCTAATAAATATTTGAATTTATTGGAACATTTACATATCTACACTTGAATTAGATTTTCTTGCTGTTAAGAGGGAAAAGTTTTAAGAATACAAAGTTATTAAATTAATATTGTATTTTTAAGGCTAATAAGCAGAAACCTAATGATATTTTCGACTGACTCACGAATTGTCCCACATAAACAAGGATACTATCCTGTATAATTATGAACAAAGGAAAAATGATTTTGGATATTCAAATTGTTAACATTGGATT
>JMSD01000005.1:0-96331 GCA_000715435.1 Paramecium caudatum
TGAAGGTTATTCCTCTACCACAATTTAAATTATATGGCTTCAGAATCCAGATACCTTATTCACGATCATTTAAAAATTCTATCACTTCTGAAATTTAGTTTAATCTAAATGTTTTTGGTAATATATCTTCTATCTTATTTTCCCTTAGTAAATCAAGCATAGGTATTTTAAGTCCTAGATTGTGAGAGGCTTTTGGAATATGATTTATCTAAATTATAATAATATTCTTACAATTTATTAACCTGGCTTAAATTCATAATAATTAATACTTTGGGGACATTGTACCCATTTAAAATAATAATCAGATTTGAAGGCATCTTGCAGAGTGTCCATAAGTTCAAAATCTTTATTTCTAAAATAACTTTTAACAAGCTCAGCATTGTTGCCTTACCCTACATAAACCTTCTTTTTATGAATGAAATCTCCTGGAATTACCTCTTTTAATGTTTTGGCAAATACAGAATATTTATCGCTAATCCATATATTTCTATCATCTCTCCAAGGATGCTCTTCACAAAAACTTTCACATCTACCATTTAGCCAAGGTTTAATGCTTTTATAATGATGTTTTATATCATAATAGTTTTGTGATTCAAATTTGTAAGTATCAAAATTTTAAATGGTTCCTTTTTATAATCTTGCTGCAATTGTTTTTTCCCCGCCTAAATAAATTTCAACATGAACAATATTATGTTAAAATGCTCTTATTGTTTTATCATAATAAGTTCCAGAATAAAATATTAAATCCCCGGGCTTCATATCCTAAAACTCAATTTCTTTGTCTAATAAATCATATTAATATGCTTGATTCCATTTACCCAAAGTAAAACCAAAATGTTCTCTTAAATCATATATTGTTTATCTGATGAGTCCTGAACAATCTAAATATAAAGGCGCATTAAAATATTATGAATTTTCATCATGATAACGACTATGATAAGGAACTCCTATATATTTTTGAGCCTATTATATGAATAGCTCTCTTAATTAATTCTCTGATATAGTATCCTTATTTGACTAAAATAAATATGTAATTACTTTCTTAATGTATTTCTAATAGAGGAAATTCTGATTTCGCTTAATCTGGAATTCTTAAAAACAACTTTATAGATTACGATCCATTTGAATTTGAAATATAATAAATAATTTAGAAACAAAATATCCTTCAATAATCTGATAAATTTAAGTTTATATATCTGTGCAATTCTAACGCTATGTCTGTTTATATGGATCGATGGTTAAAAATCATTATGCTCTTTTAATATTAAATTAATGAGAATTTCTTCAATGTGATTTAAGCAACACGATTCTTTTAACTTAATTAATAAGAAAATGGGAAAAAAGAAAATGTTTATGTGTCAATGAAAATCGAAAATTAAAAAACAGCTCTATAATTAATCTTTAAAAATCTAGGATATATTTTCTTGAATCAGTCCCACACTCCTCTTATAGAACTTAAATATATTTTTTTATTAATGATTGACCTGTTTTTTCTCGTCCTTGTTTTTGCTTCTTCTTGTTTTAAAAATTTTTTAAAATAACTAAAACAGCAAAATCTCCACTCATGCACTAGTGCAAGTACTCGATGAATGAAATTTGTGGTACTTGTATATACATTTCTATAAATACTCCTGAAACTCTTAAGAAAATATAAATATCTTTCCGCTACATAAAAATTCAATAAGGATGATAAATTTTTAAAATATTAAACTTTCTAATGTTATTGATTAGGTCATATTATAGATCTTTCAATGTTATTATTTTGTTACTTCCATGATTAGTTAATAAAATTACATCTTTACATTATCATCTAATAATATTAAAAAATGGACGAAGAATTCAAACAAAAATATGGATTTGGGGTGATCACTCGCTACATTTAGGAAAAAGAGAAAGAAAAGGATAAGGGTGGATATAAATTATCAAGTGGTATGAATTTGGATGGATTGGGCATTGATGTATAAAAATAAAGGCATAGAAATATTTTTAATTTCAAGAAATCCTGGAATGCCTGTCAAGCTAATATCACCATTTATTGATGACAATGCCACTCAACCAGATCCACTGGTGAAACCCCCTGAGTGGTTGAAGCAAAAGATAGCCCCAAAAGTGAATAGAAAGAAGGAGATGTTTTCACAATTTACAGATGAGACTCACTTTTACATTTTCTACAATGTAATGGATGAAGAATAGTAACTATGGGCTGTTGAAAATCTGTATTTCATAAATAATAAATTTAGTTATAATAAAGGTTGGAGGTACAATTACAAAAGAGAATAATGGTTCAGAGATTTGCAATAAATTAAAAATAATTTATTTCAAGGGAAGTATTTCAGTATCCCAAATTGGAAAATTTCAGAAAGCTCATAAATCGAGATGAATGAATAAGATTTTTGCACTCTTGAGTAGTTTTATTAAATTAATAATTAATGAATTTCATAGAGAGATTCCAAGAAATTAAATGCTCAAAACATCCAGATACCCCTATTTCGAACATTTGCCTAGCCACTGATTGCAAGGAGGAGCATTAATTCTGCCAAAATTGTATTAAATTACATTTAGGACATACAACAAAAGTGATCTTTGTTAAACAAATTGAGAAGCTGATAAGGCGTAATTCAAATGTCAATGAAATTGTGTAAGATAAAGACGGACTTGAAGCTTATTAAATATTCAAGACATTCAAGAAAACAGTTGAACAGAGACTATAATAACTTGAAGATGAGTTACGTTAAATTATATTAAACTTGGTAAATGATGGAAAGATCAATAAATTTGGACATAAATTTTTATAGAGTGTTAATAAATTTGGGGTTGAAGACTTAGGTGAGTTAAGATAGTTTTTGATTTAAGAAATGAAACAAATTTAAAGCAATAAAGTTGAGTTACAAGAAAAGCCAAGTAAATAAGAATTAATCCAATTAAAAAATTATTTGTCTGAAAAGATACCAGAATTGTAAAAAGTTGTAATGGATAATCTAGAGTGTGTTAATAGAACTTATTATATTAAGTTTGATAAGATTGAAAGATTAAGAAAAGTGTGGATTTGTATTTAAATTTTTTTAATTTAGGTGATGATGGATAGAGTAAACCAAGTGTGTTTGACAAATCAACAGTTAGAGCTAATGTATTTTAAGTCAGAGATAGACCATTTTATTTGGTAGGATTGTTTCAACCAATGTTATATAAGGGTAGCTATAATTCAACTAATTATGACTCACAATCTAAAACACCAAAAATTATATTCAAATTACATTAAGGTTTAGATCTTACAAATTATATATTCAAATAGCATAAGGCATTAGAACATGACAAAATGAAAATAGTGGATGGACATTTGTATTACATTGAATTTCGTAATGCAATTAAATTGTTACCTAATCAAACATATACTATTTCAATATCAACAAAGGAAGCTAAATCATTTTAAACATATCATTATTCAATTCCTGTTATTGATCATTAATTAATTAAGTGGTAAACAGAAGATTTGACAGATTCAGAATAATTCATTAAAGGACCATATATTTAACATGTTTATTCATATGCAAACATTGATTAAATTCCATCTTTAATGGTGAAATTGTGAGTCATAATATATAAATCAATAATTTATAATCACAACTTTAACTTCTCCTTCTATAAATTCTACTTTAAAGGAAAGTTATTCCACTGTAAAAGTTAAAATTCTATATCTAAAATTTACATTTAGGGTATATTTTAAGCAATATTAATATAATGAATTAATTATAATCCTTAAAAACATAAATAACACTAATACCCCTTAAACTTTCTATTAATTTAGATGTTGAAACTTAGGTTTATTTGGAATTCAAATGTAGTTCCCACAGTACTATTAGTTAATAAGGATCGAATTTTAAAAAGAAGGAATGTCTTTTTTATAAAAAACAATTATAGATAATTACTAAGATGTAAATTTTAAATGGTAAATTCTAAGAAAAGAAAGTAACATCCACCTCTTAATAAGGCTAAAATTTTAGTGATTTTTCAATATAAGAACAAATACAAATAAGGAGGAAAAATAAAATTTGATATCAGCTAATACATGAATTTATAATTACAGTCTGTGATTGATTAAAAAATGTTATTAGAATGTCCAGATAAGAATGCTTTTTTAAAATTCGAAATTTAATTTAAATAAGCTGTTTTAAACTAAAGTAAGGATCAACAAAAAGACTTATATCATGGGATTTAAGAAATTTCATCTTATCCTAAACATTAATAACAAATAATAATCAATTAAGAAAAGGAAAAATGTTTAGAATGTGTAAAATTGAAGGAAGAGATAAATGAATTAAATTAAAAATTATAATTCATGTCATAGAGAAGTACATTGTCTTAAAGAGATAGTTTAAATTAAAATAAAATGGCACTTTTAGAAAATGAAATCAAATGTCAATATTAAAAGGAAAGAGATCTTAAATAATTAAATGATTTCTTTGGTATTATATTTTATTAATTAGAAACCGAATTAATGAAATAAAAAAGAATTGTAGCATCAATAATGCAAGAATGCTTACTTTTAGGGGATTCAAAAATAATAGATATTATTGAGAATGTCATTTCATAATTTTGATATACTGATTTTCATTCAAGAACAGTTGTATAGAGATTGCAGGCAAATTTTTCAAACTGTTATTATATCTATTTTTAAAATCCTTTCTTATATTTTAGAAGTGGCTTTAAGGCATCTTCATCATAGAGATTTTAAATTAAATGTTCACTTTATGTATTAGCTTCAATATATTGACTTCTTGATAAAATAAGTTTATTCTCTTTTTAAATTAAATCGAACATTGAGTAATCTAATTGATTTCTTTATTTTTTTTTACTGATTCTATAAAATGTTCTAAAAAAAAGGAAATGCAGAACAGAAATAAGTACTTTTAGGAAAAAAAGACATGCTTAATTTGAGTTCAAAATATTGTGAATAATAGAATTTAGTAAAATAGATTCCACTAAAATCATTGTTAATTCTTCCTTCTATAATTTTCTATTGGTTGTATTCATATAAAGGGTTCTACTTGAGACAAATTTAGTAAAATACTATTTATGATCAAGAAATATTTAAGTAAAGAGGAAATTTTTTAACTCTAAACAGAAAAATTTAGGCTGAGCACTAAACATTGTTAAATTTTCCATTAAAAATTTACAAGCATTCATAGTTTTCATTAAAGATATATCTGACAACTATTTGTCTTATGGTTAGAGAATAAAATCATGTAATTCTTCTGTTACTGAAGTAAGAGATCGAGCACAAATTGCCTTACACCAATCATTAATTCTTTTATTTTGAATCAATTCTAGTTTAAGATAAAATATTATGTTCTTATATTAAGTTTAATATTTTTTCCAGACTGATTGATTTAAAATTTTCTTAATTCTTTAAATTGCAATTATAACAAGAACAATTATTTTTAGATGCTTTTTCATACATAATGATTTTTATTGATTGAATAGGGTTTTAGCTCTAGATATAAATTTTTTTTCTTCATTTTTATCTAAATAAAAATTCTGAGATTAATCCTTTAATTATGCCTTTGGGGTTAATGTTTCTATCTTTCGAGGTATAATTTGTTTTTCAACCCATTTTCTTGGTGATTAGGTCTTTTTCTAAAGGTTTTCAGATATTGAGAGAAAATCAATGTTTGGAGAATAAAATGGTTACTCATATATTGTTTCTGTTT
Source organism: Paramecium caudatum (assembly GCA_000715435.1). Lineage (NCBI taxonomy): Eukaryota > Ciliophora > Oligohymenophorea > Peniculida > Parameciidae > Paramecium > Paramecium caudatum. The sequence continues at coordinate 5,709 of JMSD01000005.1, forward strand.
GTAGCAACTTGATACTTTCTGACTTATTAAATGTCAACTCGAAATTCATGATGTAGTGAAATTTAAATAATTTATTGACGACGCAATGAAATAAAATTACTGATTAAAAAATAAAATATACAAAGTATTATCATATCTGAATTTAACATTGTAAGTTAGATACTAGCTAACAGAATAATCTTTTCATTCTATCATTCCATTCTGGTTTTTGATAAAATATATCAACAATAGATCCTCTTTAAAAGGATCCAAATAATATTTATGTTTCATCCTATTCTAATTTATTATCAATTTCAATTAAGGCATTAATTATACCATTTTATTCTGATGTTTATACTGTTACTCTTCTTTAAATTGGATTTATATTTGTTGTTTAAATACATTTCATATTAGAAAAGTAATTTGTAAATAAAATCTGCATCATACTTGAGAGTCCAAAACAATAAAACATTGTTTGATTTTAATGAGCAGCACAGGTATTATCTATATCATTCACTAATTAAAGTAAGTTAGGAATGACAACTTAATACACAAAAAATTCAGAAGCTATTAATACTTTTTCTTTTAAAGTTAATGTTGTAATTTTTTTTGAATATATTTATGATCTTTTCGAAACAAATTATGATATTTACATATCTTTTGTTTTGAACAAACAATTATTAAGTTAATGCTTAATTAGAATTGGTAAATTATCTCCTCTTGTTAGTAATTCTAAATTTTATAAAAACATTTATGAAAATGCACATAATCTAGTTCTTCTTAAATCTTTTTCAAAATCATTCTTTTTATCCCAAATTTATTTGCATTCTAATATATATTTCTTTTCCATGAAATAATGTAGCATTTTATTTGAAACCATCTTTATATATTTTAAATGTTCTCCTTTTATGTTTTTTAAGCCATACATACTTACATGTTTAAAATGAGGTTCTCTTAATTTCAAAACTGTCTCATATTTAAGCAATTATATCTTTTTTTGCTATCTAATATAGTTTAATTAATACCTTATTTTTTATGATATTCTCATTACTGCTCTAGTAAATATGAATATTAGTCTCAATTTTTTATATTATTTTGAATTCTATTATGGTCGACAATAATTTTCTCTTTTAAATAATTTATCAATTTCTATTAAGGGTTGTTGATGTTCCATAATTATAGTTGCTCTTCTCAATGTAGATTTATCTTTTGGTGGCTATGTATCCTGAGGTAGTTCATGTAAATTAATTTCAAAGCTTTCATTATTAATTTCATGTATAGGACCATCAACTGTATAATTTAACTTTTATATGTCAGTCAGTTAAATTGAATTATATCTTTATCGTCTGCTTACGCTTCTATTATTATTACGAAATGAATTCTTATCCTATTCTTTTTACTAATTAACCTATATTTTTTCTATACGTTCAGGAATAGTATGAGCTCTATAATAATGCTCCTCTTTTTCTTTATTATTTATATCATTTCTCTTTGCTTAATTAAATCTAGTCACTCGATAAACATCTTATTGTTGACTATTCTTTAGTATTGATAATTTAAGTTGACTACTGTTATCTTCCTGGTCAAAAATTTCACTCCTTGCAAAATTTTCAGCTACAAAAGGAGCTGGTTTGATTTTCAAACAGAGTTTAGTAGGGGATGCTTATTGCTTAATAGAATGGACAAGAGGTAAATTGTAATAATTCGAAAATAAGTTTTGCTTCACCATAGAAACAAGTTTTGTTTCACCTTAACGCTAAGAGTCTTGATACCTATGAATGTTTTAACTCATCCCTTGTAGTTTAAAAATTAATCAAAAAATGATTTAAATGATAAAAGGGTCTATCTTCAAAAATATTGTAGAATTCTATGAATTTTATTTTATGATTTATTTTCTATCATTAAGACTTTATCTATTAAATATATCCGTTATTGATAGGGCCTTCATGAATACATATTTAAGATATATTACAAAGAATATCTTTCATATATAATAATTGATTTTCAAAAAAAGTAAATACAAATATAATCAAGATTTCAAATCTAAATATGACACCAGATATTTGAAATAATCTAGTTAAATGTTTTTTCTATTTTATCATTCCATTTTGGTTTCTCACTGATAATTTAAGTTATCGAATCATTTTTAAAACATCCAAAAATTATTTACATTTCATCTTTTTCTAATTATTTAACTATTTCAAGTTTAGCTTCCATTTATCCAGTATTTTCATCTGTTTTTACACTCACAATTCTTTAAATAGGTCTAACATTAGCATTTGTAATTAATGGCATTTATTAAAAATGATTAGTAAAAATCATTTACATCATACTTATTATTCCGAAACAATATAATAAATTTTAATTTTTATGAGCAGCTTTTTAATTCTTAATTTCATTTACTATTTCAATGAAACTAGGAGCGACGATTTGAAAAAAGAAAAACTCTGCTACTACTAAAATTTTCTCATTTTATGATAGGCTGGTGACTTTTTATGAATAAAGTTTTGACCTTTTTGATACAAATTATGAAATAGTGCTTTCATTAGTCTTAAAGAGACAAGTATTGAGTTAATGAGAAATCAATTCAGGCAAATTTTCAACTCTTGTAAGCAATTCTAAATTTGATAAAAACATTTATGAAAATGCACAAAACCTTGTTTTTCTTGTATCCTTATCAATATCTCCAACTTTTGACCATATTTATGAACATTCTTAAGCATATTTTTTTTCTTCAAAATAATGTAGAATTTTATTAGAAACCATCATCAAAAATTTTTTATGTTCTCCTTTAATGTTTCTTAGGCCATATAAGTTAATAAATTTTTAATGAGGTTCTCTCAATTTGACTAGATTATTATGTTCAGTTAACATTCTCTTTTAGGATTGTCTAAAATAAATAATATAATTTACCTATATGGTTTTGATATTCTCATAGCTGCTCTTACAAATAGGACTAGTATCCTAAGTTTTTTATAGAGTTTTTATTAATGTTTTTGTCTTTTGTTAGATGTTTTTCTTTCGCGAAAGACAAATTCATTTTCTCTTACAGGTGATGGTTTTCCAAGTAAAGCGGCTGCTTATTGTAATGAAATTTTATTATCGTTGTTATTCATAACATCTTCCCAATTAAAAAATTCCTTCTAAGCCTCCTTATTGTTTTTTAATATAATTGGAGTGTCAACAGTACTTGAAAAGTCTCTATTAGAATTTAACCTAGAATCTGTCTTTTGTTTTTATTAATGAATATTATTTCCATAATCTTTTAATAAACTTCCTCTTCGGAATTATTTGATATTTTTTATTTTTTAATTCTCTTCTTCCTCCTCTGCAAATTGAATTGATTTTGATCTTTAATAAGCATTGTGCTTTTCAACATCTTAACTCCATTCCTTATTTTTATTTGCCACATACTTTGATATAATTCTACTATTAGCACTATTAGATTCTTCATTTATTTTAAGAATAGATGATTCTTAAGAATGTGTATTATTTTCACTTTCTAATAGTTGACTGTTGGCAAATGATTCTGAAACAATCAATTATGCTGTAACTCTTAGAGGTTTAGAAGTAGGTGTAGGGGATGCTCTACTTAAATTAACCAATGGAAGGTTAAAATAATTGCTTAATAGATTGTTTTCCCTTGCTTTGGATCTATTACTGCTTTCATAGACATTGCTCATACGTCGTGCACTTTTTTTCTCCATAAAGATTGAAAAAATTAAAATAAATTTGATAATTAACTATCATAAATAGTCTATCTAAATATAAGAATTAATGACACATGATTATTTAATTTAATAGTTCTTAATACCTCATTTTTTTATTGATTATATCATCTTATAATATTCTTTGATGAAATCTAATAAAAATTAAAAAACTTAACTATATTTTTAATTTATATAAATAATGAATACTATTCTCAAGCATCTTCAGCATTTTCTAAAATACATACATATCCAGGTTTATATCTTGCATTTTTCATATAAAATAATGATATATTAGTTTAATTTTAACCTCCTATTCTTTAATCTTATTATTATTCTTCTTATTATGGATTTGTATAATCTTAATCTTATTATTATTCCATGTTGTCAAGTGATGGAAGAATAGGTAAAGCAACAATAAAATATCTGTGTGCTAAAGCTTAACTTGCATTAGGTCTTTTTAATGGATTATATCTAAGCATTTAAGAAATCAAATCAAGTGCATCATCACTTGCTTAAGTAATTACTTATGATAATGGTTTTGGTGGAATATTTTTAGGAAATCTATGTTATATTTTTGATGCAAGTTTATATCCTATTAATATAAAATATTATATTACCTTCTGGCCAATCTTATTCAGATGGAGAACCCATAATATCACATATTTTTTATAATTAATCTGTATCACATGTACCAGGAAATAGAGGCCATAATCTATAAAGTTCAGCCATTATGCAACCTATAGCAAATATATCAATTGGTGAATTATATTCTGTTGATCTTAAAATAACTTCTGGTGCTCTATACCATCTAGTTGAAACATAATCTGTAAAAGGAGGAGAAGATCTAATATCTCTAGCTAAACCAAAATCTGCTATTTTTATTGTTCCATTTGATTCCAATAAATTTTCAGGTTTTAAATCTCTATGAAAGTAACCCATTTTATGCCTATATATAAATATTCACTATTACATATATGCCAATCCTTAAAGTGTTTAATATATGATATTTCTTATATGAATTTCATTAAATGGTTTCTATCGATCCTTCATTAAATGATAAACATTCCTTTCCATAAATTCAAAAACAAAATGAAGTTCATCATTTTATTTAATAATCTCATAAAGTTTAACTATATTTGGATGATGTAATTTCAATAAAGACTTTATTTCAGGTAAACTAACACATTCATCCCATTTAGTATATTTATGTTTCATCTTCTTTATTGCTACTATTTATCCTGTTGTTTCATCTACTGCTTTATAAACAGAACCAAAAGTTCCATCTCCTAATACTTTTCCTATTTTATATTTATCCATAATATATATTAACGAAATATTTTATTACTTTAAAATGAAAAGCTTACTTCATTATGTATCGAATTCAACCAAAAATTAATAAAAAACAAATAATTGTAGCAATTTTAATACTTTATTTGATTCAAAATATTTATCATAAAAGCAGAAAACATAGCTTGAAAATTAGAAATATGAACATGAAATAAATTAAGATGAAATAAAATAAAATGAATTTGATGAGGAAGAAAACATGGATTAACAAATTTAATAACAAAAACCTTTACTTCATTTAAGTATTACATTAAAGGGATAACATTATTTAATTCCAATTAATTATTTTTCTACAGAATAATCAATAAAATAATCTTTAGCATAATTATAATAGAGTGAAGAAAATTTGTAAAAAATATATAATATCTGTATGCAATAAATGAATTAATATTTATTAAATGTTGCATAATAATTTCATAACTAAAAATAATTAGAGAAGAATTTTCTTCAAAGTATTGCAAACATTAATAAAGAGGAGAATGATAATGAATTAAAAATAAAAAATAAAGAAATAAAAAATGGGTATTAATAATTATTATATGAGATAGATAATGATTGAATTGTAAGATAAAGATAATAAACTCAAAATATAATTTCAAAAATTCAAGATTGTTTCATATATATAAAGTAAATAATTATAGAATTTTGGAAAAAAAACAGAAATTAATATGTCAGAATGTGAGAATTTTACAAAAATAATAGATAAATTTGTAATAGATAATTTTTATAGTAATAAAAAGAGATTATTTTTAAGTGAATTATTGTCTAAAGAATTAGTGATGATGAATTACTTATAAAATAATAATTGATAATATAGCAATAAAAATCATAAATATTGGAAAAAAGACTAAGCATCAATTAGAGATTCCAGTGACAAGGAGAGTATATCCTTATTTTGTAGACAAGTATCTAGTTGTAGTATCAGTTCCTTTTTTTTTAAATTGAATAAAAGGTGTTCTTCTATATGGCAGTACTAATATTGATTAGGTCAAATGTTCTCCTAATTTGGTTCCTCTACTATTAGACCTACTACTCCTGCATGTAAGAATTGAATACCTTTTGTCTATTAATCATGGGTAAGCTTATATGTTTACATAGTTGCTATATGCTGAATATGCATAGTAGTATTGAAATTTATAGCTTCATCATTAATATCAAGGGTTTATTCCTAAATTAAGTAATGATCTATACAAGTTATTGTTAGTTTAATTTTGATTAGTTGTGTTAAGCAACCTTTTTTTATTTTTTATCTCCAGCACAGCAAAACATCAAATAAATTATTGTAATATTATATTTAAATTGATCAATTTCAACAGGTTTATCTACTAATGAATGAAGTGTTGATGAAATTCCATAGATTTGAATGTGGGAAACAATAGACAACTCCTCCTCTTTTTTATTGAGTTGTTTATCTATTTAAATCACAGAAACAAACTGTATTTGATGTAGCTGTTAAACCATATTTTGAATGATCTTTTGTATAGGAAAATGAAAATGACTAATATTATAATATTTAATTACTCCATGTTATCTAACCAAATTTGAATATGATTTTGGTGTTTCATCACAAACTGGAGCTTAAAGACCACCTGTACCATTTCCCCATGTTTCCATTATAAGATCCTTTCCTAATGCAGCTGCTACTACTTCTGCATAAAAGTCTTCAACCAAATTTTCATTTTTAGTATAAGCTTACATTTTAAATCCTCCTTTTGTAGAAATAGAAATAGTATCTTATAGAGCAGACTTAAAATTAATATATATATAAATACTGATAACACTGTTCCTGATTCTGTTTTGTAAGTTTTAGTTCTTGAGTTTGTTTTGAGTTAATATAATTATGGAAATGCTGTAGCAAATGCTGCAGGACTATTAGCTCTATTTGTAAGTGTTTCGGCTACAATATATTCTGTTGCTAATCTATTAGCTTCTGTTGTTGTTATTGATAAACACATGAAATGTTATCCATTTACTTAAGCTGAGTCTGGCATTCCTAACACAATTTAACTAAAATAAGTTTAAATAGTTGACATACTCATATGCGTCATCAAGCATTGGGAATGTTGGAGTAGAGTGTGTGATCAAAAAGGCATTGCCATTGATATTGGCACTCAATATACCTTTTGAATGGGCTCTATCTGATATTGTATTTTTGTTCCAAGGTTAATCACTCCATAATACACTCATTATTGAATCATCATGAAAATCAATTTAAGCAATTGTTCTTTGTAATGGTGATGTTAAATCATCAAGTTAATCTGTCTACCATGGAAATGTTCCACAATTATTACTGGCATCACAATACAAATAGTCCATACCTAAAATATATCATATTTATTACCTCTTGTGCTAAAAGTTTTATCAGTGGGCATTTTCAAAATGACCCACCAATCTATAGCATTACCAGAATGATCAATGCATGTCTATCCTGCTATTTAAACAATAAATATTGAAAGAACTAAGACTCTTATTTGAATGGACATTTTGACGTATTTTTTATTTTTAATGAACTTTATTAACAATCAAGTGATTTATTTATAAATACTGATTTTATAGAATATCTTTTACTTTACTTTTTATAATAGTTGGTCATTCACTGCTCATTTTTACTTTTTTGATAACTTTGGCAAAAATATATATTTTTATTTAATATAAATACTTAAAGTTATATGTATATAAATTTATAACAAATAAAATATATACAAATTACAAATAAATATGACTCATCTCATGGTTCTATTCCATTTGTCATATATTAAAATTTATCATAGTAAAATGTACGATTGTCATCTATACTTTATTAAATTAATTTCTCTACATATTCTCTACACTAGAATAATTAATATAAATTTACTTTTAGATCTGTTTCATGTAACATAAATCGTTATTTTAATTTATTAAAATTAAAATACTTAAAACAATTAAAATTACTTTTTTCCATCATAATCTCAATTATTTAAAATATTGAAGCACAATATTTTCTCACTTCCATAAATCCACTAAACATTAATCTTCTAAAATAATCAAATAATCTTGAATTTTATCCTTCCATTATTTCAAGATAATCATTTGTTATTTTAAATGGTGCTCTCTCAAATCCCATATTTCCTGGAGATATTGATAATATAAAGCCAAAGTCGATATGAATTAAATGACCTTAATTATCTACTAATATATTTCCATTATGTCTATCTTTTATTTAAAGGAAATAACATAATAATGAATATCCAGCTAAACTTTCTACAAAATTTTATTGCGCTTATTAATATTCATTTTCAAAATGTTACTTATAAAATTCATGCAAACTTATTTTTTACTTTTTTAAGTATTTTTTTAATCCATCCATTGAAATACTATTTTAAACAAATTCTAATATTCCCGAATTTTCAGAAGTCACAATTATTTCATATGGCTTCAAATAAACATTAAGTTAGGCTTAACGAAAAATTTCATTCATTTTTTGAATTACTTACATTGCCAAAAGTTCTTATCTTAAATCATCACCACCTTTAACCATAATTGCTCTTATTCTATAAGATTCAAAATCTTTAAAAGGAGATTATTATTTAATTCTTTCAAATTTATCATTCCAATCTTCTCCCCAAGGTCCTTATTTTTTTATTTTTATTTTTTCTGATAAAGCTCTCTCTATTTTTTTCAATTTTAAAGGAGTCATTACATTTTCATCAAGTATGGTTTTATTTTACTATATTATTTTTGTTGAACTTCCATGATTTGATAAATTTTATTATTATTTAATTTCTTCTAAACCATCCTCTGTATCTCTACTTCTTTTTTTATTTTAATCAATATTTTCTGATGAAGCCTCTTTATCAGACCAAGAATTACTCCTTCTTTCTTTACTCTTTAATGGACTTGATTAATCGTCCTATTTAAGATCATCAAAATCTCTAAAACTTGAACTTTGACTCTCATATTTTAAAAGTTAATTGTAAATTGTATCAGTCTATTTTTCATGAGTCATTTATTTCATAATTTCTTCAAGATTATTAGGTGGAATCATTTATATAAAATCTTCTCCATCTGTATTTTCTTAAGGATTTTCTAATGTTAAAATCTTAGCTTTTCCCTCTAATTCTTAGATACTAATTGTTTCAATTAAAATCCTATATGGTACTCTTGTCTTTGTATTAAAACATGCTGCGCCTTCTTCACAAATATGAATAATCTACATAACTTATTAAAATATACTAAATTTGATGCATCTTTAGTTTCATGCTCTCTTGCAAAAGGTATAATAATACCCCAATAATATGGTAATTCTCTGTTAATGTTTCTCATTCTTTAAATTGCTCTATTACCCTTTCCAATGTAATCTAAAAGATATTATTTTCTAGATTCATGCTATATTGATTTTAATGTTAAAGATAATTATATCATTTAAATTAGAAATCTATCTAATAAAAATATATATTAAGACCTAAATTCCTTTTCTTTACATTATTTTATTAATTCTAAATAATTATTAAAATTACATTCTTAAAAATCCTAATTTTACATATTGTTGACTACATTTTCTCTATTGAATTTAATTGCTCCATTAACCATTTCTTTTTCTAATCTCTTATATATTAGTACAGCATTACCCTTTAAAAGAACTCGAGTTTTTTATATGATTTTTAATTGTTTCTTTCATCCTAAGAATATGCATTTAAACACCATACAATTTTGAAATAATTTGAAATATTTATTGAACATAATGATTCAAGAAATGTTTCCATACTTTATGAACCAATTTTAATGACCATATATCTAGAATTTAAATATTTAATACACAAATTATGGTATGTAATATTCAACAAATTTATTTGGCATATGATATAATCTATTAGTTAAATATTAATGTGGACCAGGTTCATTGAATGTAGCCATAAAATAATGTATTAATATTTCTGGTGTAAAGTCATCTGATTGAAAAATTTTTAACACTTAATGTGAGCTTGATTATTTAATCCTATTTGACAACTCTTTAGTATCAATATCCAACTCTTAAAGTGTAGAAGGTAGTAAAATTGAATTATTCATTTATTTATAAATAATTTATAATATGTACAATACATTTTTTATGGAATAATAAAAAACATATAACAATTATTTTGTTCAAAGTTCAAAGTCATCATCTGCATTAGGATCTATAATTTTAGCATTTTCATTATTTATGATATGACTAATTAAAGATTAACCATTTTAAAGCTTTTAAAAATATTAATTTCTAAAATCTGAATAATGATATAATAAGATCTCTTCATATATCATATCTAAATATTTATAATAAATATTACCTTTTAACTATTCTTTAGTCAGTTCATATTTCTCGAATTCGAATTCCAAAGGATTTACTGGGAAAGCAGATGGCTATTTATATATTTATTATAATTACTTCATCATCTTCACTATGTAATATAGATAAAAAAACATGATTTAATGCTTAAGATGCAGATAATCTTTCTCTATGATCAAATTTTAATAATCCTTTTAGTAAATCAAGTACTAATAATTACATATATATATATACAATCTTTATTTAAATGTGCAAATATTTTATCTAAACCAATTCCATTTTAATATCCATTTTCTTATATAATTTTTCTTATATTTTATTATACTTTTAAATCAGGAAATTATTAAATATAAGATTCTGATGGTGTACCAAGTAATTCAAATATAACTTTAATTTAATGTTTTGTTGAATCTCCTCTTAAAAATGGTCTTCGTAATATCATTTCAGCTAAAATACAACCAACAGACCATATATCAACTATTATAATATATATATTATAACCTGCAGGACTATAATTTTAATATCCTATAAGTAATTCAGGTGCTCTATACCATCTTGTTTCAACATAATAAGTCATCATTATGTTATTTATGATATTTTCTGCAATAGCTCTACCTAAACCAAAATCACATATTTTAATATCACAACTTTTATTCAATAGTAAATTTCTTGGTTTCTATTGTTTTTTAAACAAATACTAAATCTCTATGTAGAATTCCTGCTGAATGTAGATATTTTAATCCTCTTAGTACTTAATATATAAAAAGTCTCATGTGATCATCATTCAATATTGAATCACTTTTTATTACTTATGATAAATCTGCTTCTAATAAGTCCATTACCATGTATACATCTTCAAAATCTTCTCTACTAGGTGGTAATAAAACTTATTTTAAATCAACTATCTAAAATGTTATATTCAATTACATTATCATGTTTCATTAAACGTAATATTTTCAATTCTCTAAGAGTTCTTTTTGCAAATAATCTATGATTAAATGTTTTTTCTATTTTTTTAATTGCGACTGGTCTACTTGTTAGTTTATCAATAGCTTATATAACACATCCATATGCACCTTATCCAACTAAAAAAAATTAATTCTAAATAAACTTATATCAATAGGCATATATCTCTAATCAAGATAAAAAATATGTCCTTATAGAACATGTTTCACACTTTCGAATTACCTTTTATAAGGCTTATATAAATCTACTATTCTTTATGGAACACTTTTTTCGATATTCATTTTTATTAAAGTATAAATAAATATCAAATAATTTCGAAATTAGGCATTTTCGGTCTCAATATTTTTATTGGATATACAACTTAGTTTCCACTATTCTTTTTATTTTATATATTTTCTTTTTAAATAAACAATGACTTTTTTGATCCTAAACCTGATGGTGGTAATTATTATTATTATTTTGTTACTGCTAATCTAGATTATGATTATTATTATTATTATTATTATTGTGTTTATTATTAAGCTACATATGAGTTTTGTGTTTAATTTTATACTTATTTTGGATTACTTATACTTCTTTAAGCTTATTTTAATACAGGTGTATTCTTTCTTTATGGTACACTATCAGGAATGTTTTCTTTATTTACAGAAAATGATTTTAAAGCATTTTTTCTATTTTATGTTTCTTTTGTAAAAATTGTATTTGAACCCTTTCATATTAATATTTATTACTTTTAGTATTGATTTAAATTAATTCAATGGATTATGTTTTGTTTACGTATGTTATTCTTTCCATGCAATAAGAGATATATGAGATTTATTATTAATCTTTTAAAATTCAGTTGGTTATATGTATATTTAATCTATTTATTATGATTATGCATTGAAATAAGTATTAATTATTAGTATTTCTTCAGGTGTTGAATTTTACATACTATTTTATATTAATATATTACATTTCCCATTTTTTAGTAAGTTATTCCGGATTAAGTAATTTTTCAATTTTTGTAAGAACATCAAAAAATGAAGTTTTAATCTCTAAATCATTTCTTCTTGAATTCAAAAACTCTAAAGTTTTATAAAGGCACCATTTGAATCTAAATTTTATAATTAACAATCATACTTTTGCATTAAATATATTGTAACTAAAGAACAGGCTCTACTTTATCCATGTTAAGATGCTATAAGACAACTCTATCCTAATCCTACACTTTCTTCTATAAACTCAAATACATTATCTATAAAGTCTCTAGAAACAACTATCTAATTTCATATAATTATAATACATCTGGTTATTCTTCAGGCCATTAAAATGAAAAATACATCACACCAATACTTTCTAATAGATTTTCAATAAAATCAGATGAACAATTTACTATATATCCAATTTTATTTGCAACAATAAACTCTATGTCCTAATATGTTATAGTATTTTACTTTTGCAGCATTCTCATCTCCAATGTATAAACCATCCTTTACTTTACACATTCCAAAAGGTATTTATTAGGGAGTAGCGACATCCATGTTATTAAAAATTAAATTATTAGTTATGATGTCTTATTTAAAAATTTCTTTATTTTCTATTGTTTTTCTCTTAAAATGTATACTTACACATTCTTCTCAATGGAAATACTTAATTAAAAACTAATATACAATCTATAAAAATATTGAAATTTATTTATTTAAGTTTTTTAGCATGGACAAAACTCACATTTTATCCTTATTTCCCTTTAATAATGATGATTATAAATATTTTTATGAATTATTAGCAGGTGTACTGCATAAACTTCTTCTTTGGTAATGACGTTGAATATAAAATGCCTTCGAAATTTCTTATTTATCAGCAATTAATGTTTTGGCCAAAGTTTAAACATGCTCGCTCTTACATGTGCGTTCTTATTTGTGTGAAAGAAAAACCGAAGTCCTTGTTGGGATATATAATTTATATAAAAAAGTCAATAAACTGGCTTTTATCTAATGCTTCATTCTAATTTTGGAGATGTGTAAAAGTCATATTCATTAACTATTTTTCCACCAATGAGGACTCTTATTGTGAGTTTATTATTTGCCAAATTCGAAATTGGACGAATCCCTGCTATTTAAGCAGGCCGATGTCTTAAAATATAGAGAATAGTTTTAGCTGTTGAGTAATTCAAATTGCATATAATGGCAGCCTATATATTAGAGTAAACCATACATCCTTAATTCGTAGCTTTTTTTCCAAAACCAAAGTAATAAGATGATTTTTCCTCTCTGGTGAAATGTGACAGTATTTTCTTTTTTCCTTTTAAATCGAAGGTTAGATTCCTTTAAGCTACTATCTTGTTTTCACTCTGCTGGAAACATCATTGGAAGTATAAGATGGTTCTGTGTTCATTAATAATCTCTATAATGAAATGATAATAAAAGATTTATTTAAAACTTTTTCTGTGAATTATTTAAGAATAGGCATAATAATCCGTAATGAAACAAAGATTCGGTAATTAATGCAGAAAAGCTGATATAATTATATAAAATATTACTTTGGAATTAGTAAAAAAACTGAATTGAATTTATGATATTAAATTTTTCATATTTGAATTATAAATATATATTTAAATCATAATTTAGGTCTTTGATTTTTCATCATTTCTACTACTTCCACTACTTCTCTACAAATTCTTTAAATTGATTTTTAATCAGCATTCTAATGTATTGGTAAATATAAAATCTATAAAGATTAATATATTATAATACATTTTTAAAATAAGACAAAGTATTATTTGGATATTAATATGTACTTCCTATTGGACTTTCCACTATGTCTAATTATGTTACACCCATATATGCATCTATTCCTCTTGAATTTAATATCTTATATGTTTTTTCTGGATCAGGTACAACAACTGGATACAACCTTTTATTAACAAAATAAATTACCAAAATCTTCTATCTTCAACTGCATGACCAGGTACTAATAATCCTCCTTTCTTTAAAATACTTTATCCTACAAGTTATCTTGATATAGACATATTAAATTGATCTGAATCAAATGTTTTCATTCTTAATGCTAACATTACGATCATAGGATCAGGAACACGAAATCTATATGTTTAAAGTATATCTGCTGTATTTTTTTAGAATCCTCTAATACTATTTACAACAAATTCTTTATAATCCCAATTCGGAAACATATTTATAAATATCCATCTAGATCTTCTATTAATAGTTCTACTATTCAATAAAATCATAGGTATTAAATTTTTAAGTGTTCTTTTAAAATAACTAATATATTATAAAATTAATACTTTCTTTATGACCACTTAGGATATGTTTCTTATATAGCTTTCATTTTTCTATATAATGCTTCATTATTTCTTATTACAGATATTGATCCACCAAAAGCAGAACATGTTTTTATTGAACCAAAACTAAATGTTGAAAAATCAACTTTTGGATTTACTATTATTTTATTTGTTTATTTACATTTTGCATTTGGTGCTGAAAAACTTTCAGCTTCATCTTCCATTACAAATAATCCTTTTTCTTTTGCCCAATCAATTATTTCAGATGCATCAAATTTTGCACCAAATACATATGAAATCATTATACCTTTTGTCTATATTATGTATATTTGAATACTCTTTCACTATAAAATTGCTTAAATTAGTCTAACGTACATCCAAGAGAGTTTGGTTCAACTTCTACTGGAACAGGTATCACTCCATTCAATCTTAATACCTAAACCATATCAGGTATATTTATTCCTGTGATTATAACTTCTGATCCAGGAGGCCAATTTAATGCCTTAAATAGCAAAATATTTAATACTTATAATACAAGATCTGTAGATGCTCTAACACAAAGTGTTATTAATATTTTCTAATTCTTTATATTACCCAACCATATTTCTTCAATCTAAATATATTTTTAGATTACACTACTTCTTAAATGTATTTATTTTAATCTATTGGTTTCACATATGACCAAAGTGTATTAAATAAATGTCTATATTGCATATCAATATAAAGAGCAGAATATGGTACAATTTGATCCGCCTTAATCATTAATAATTTAAATTTATATAATCCACTAATATGCATCATTTTTATACAATTTATATATCATCTGATTCTTCATCTTCACCATTATATTTATATTTTGCTTTTAATTTTATAGAATCTAATTTATTTGCTACTTATTCTTCAACATTATTATCTATCAAAATCTATTATAACTATTAAAAGTTTGGAATTTTATGTTTTCCATATGCTTATAATATTTATTCAAAAATCTTAAGTTATTTTATGAATCCAGGATTTGGTTATGCTTCAAAATGTTTTTATTTAACATATTAATATCCTTATTCATATGTTATTTATAGTTTAAACATTATATAAGCAATTATTATTGTAACAGATCTTGATTTACCTCCTAAACAATGTACTAATATAGCTCCTTTTTCTAATAATTAAAATATTATACATATATTCTAATAAATGAATTCAATAGATTCTGGTATGTATTTTATTATAATAGTACATGGATTATCTGAAATATTTATTTATTTGTATATAACCTTATTTGTAAAATATTATTGTAATCCTTTTGCACATATTAGTATGTATTTGATTTATTTATCTTTAATAAATTTAATATCTTTAGCAATACTTACACTTCCTAAATAGAGATTTTCAAGTATTAAAGACATGAATTTATGTTAATATAAAAATATAATTTGTCAGTTAAATAATGCAAAGGAAAGTTGATTGCTAAAATAAAGGAGTCTTCAATTCAATGAGTTAATTTGAGCCTAAATGTAGATCAAATGGAAAGTGTACCCTAGGGACGGGTTCTTTCGGTTAGGTAACATTAAATTAACATCTGAAAACATAATCACTTTATGCAGTTAAGTGTATACAATCATAGAATATTTAAACTTCATATGAATAAGAAGGAATAGAAAGAGAAATAAAAGTTCATTCACGCAGCCATCATAAAAACATTGTTAAATTATTTGATAGTTTTTCAGAATCTGGTAATGTTTATATGGTAATGGAATATATAGAAAATGGAAATCTATATAATTATGTTTAAAAACGTAAAAGATTAGATGAAAAAGAAGCTTGTAAATATTTTGTATAAACATGTAAAGCATTAGAATATTTACATAATAATAATGTATTTCATAGAGATATTAAACCTGAAAATCTATTACTTGATGTAAATTTTGATTTGAAATTGTGTGATTTTGGATGGTGTGCAGAAAATATTCATTTAAAAAGAAAAACATTTTGTGGTACCTATGAATATATGGCACCAGAAATTGTTTCTGATTAACCTTATGATTATACTATTGATATATGGTCTGTAGGTGTATTATTATATGAATTATTACATGGATATGCACCATTTAAAGGAAAAGAATATAAAGATATTGCTGCAAATATAAAATTAGGATAAATTAAATATAGTAGTATTGTTTAATAAGATGCATAAGAATTAATATCAGGAATATTATAAAGAGAACCTGGTTAAAGATTATCATTCAATTAAATCTATTAATCAAAATTTGTTAATAGATTATATTAATAACCTTAATAATTATAAGTTAGATCTGGATTAAAAGTAGCTATATCACCAAGAACAAGCTCA
Source organism: Paramecium caudatum (assembly GCA_000715435.1). Classification (NCBI taxonomy): domain Eukaryota; phylum Ciliophora; class Oligohymenophorea; order Peniculida; family Parameciidae; genus Paramecium; species Paramecium caudatum. Next base: position 22,646 of record JMSD01000005.1, read on the forward strand.
TCTATTGAGTAAGTATCATTATCAAAATATTAATCACCATTAATTAGTCATAAACATTAACCTATTGGTAGAGCAAATTAAGTTAATACTAATAATACAAATACTATGAATACAAGTATAACTAATTCATCATTATCAATAAAATCACCATCATTAGTAAAGAATAATAAAAAATCAAGTAATATTTTTGAAGATATAAAAAAAAAAATATTATTTGAATAATAAAGTCCATTAAAAGATGCTACAAATTTAAATAGAAAAAAATAATAACCAAGTTTATCTAATTTATTTAAACCATCAAATAGTAATAGCAAACCACTTGTTAAAACAAATTCAATGAATAATAATAATAATTTATATACTAGCAGTTCAGATTAAAAAAAAGTAGAATTTGCATAATTAAGTAAACATAAAAGAATGGATGAGAATTAAAGTTGTTAAGCTAAATTATTAGATTAATTTAAATCAATGCCATCAATTATGAATGATGATTAAGAATAAGAAGAAGATGCATAAAATTTATTTAAAACTGATAGAGTAAAAGGGTAATTATTTAACTAATTAATAGAGTAAAGAACTAACCAAATCAAGATCTTGATAAAATTTTAAAGATGTATTTAAGTATGTGTAGCAGTAGACATTGATGTTTAATGTACTATTTAATATTATTTATTATTATATCAAAAGCAACAACGTTCTCAATTGTACTGAAATGAGTTTAATTTTATACCTTATGAAAGCCAATCAATTCATAATTATCTCTGAAACATCTTCTGCAAACATTCATGCCATATTTTCTAATCAATCCTTGTCTGGCAGCACAAACTCTGCATTCTAATTCATCTGAATATCATTTACCTCTTGAATCTTTACCATATGTTCTTGGGTGAGTTCTAAATAAGTGGTTTGGCATGTCTTGTTTTATTTTATTTAAATATTTATTAAAATCATATTAAAAAAATTGCAATAAAATAATACAAATAAATAGAATTGATGATCACAATCAATATTCAGACACCAAATCACACTAGATATAGTGGTATATTTCATAAGATTGACACTGTTGAGAATTCTATTTTCTTACATTCTGTCATTTGTTATGGAAAATTAAAGAGACCTATTAATCAAAAAATTACGGATTCTCATAAACGCAACTTTTTAGTTCAATTTCCTTTAGAATATGTTTAACCTTAAACTATTGTTACAACAACAGAAAATAAAATATATAAAGCATAAATAGATAAGATTGATTTTCATTCTAAATTACCTGTTTTCTAGAATATTTCATAATTGAGTTAATCTACAGGAAAAGAAAAGAATATACCTGATTTTAGTTCTAATAGATCTCATACTATTACAAATTCAATGAGAAGAGTTAATATGAAGAAAAGTGCATAATTATTAAATAAATCTGTTGAAATTAAATAACCATCCTGTATCACTAATAATTATAGATAATTGATAAAATTAAGAGAATATAATGAATTGATTGGTCAAAAGCCAAAACTTAAAATTAGATATTGATCATAAAGTTTTAATTTCAGCAACACTAAATTATGTTCTTTATTTTTTATATGAATCCTCTAGAAATGCTAACAAATCTTCTCTTAAACAATCTGAATGTCTTATTCCTTCCTATATTGGGGGAAGTCTCATTCTAATATTTGGTACTTTTCTAAGTAAAAAGGCAGCATCATGAAACTATATATAATTTTTATATACTTTTCCATTTTTCAATAAGATTTCTAATAGATCTTCATATTTTTATAATCTAAAATACATATCTACTCCTAATTAAAATGCCGGTTCATAGGGTTAATATTTTTATTGTAAATTTTTAGCAGCTAAAGATTCCTTACTACTTATATCAATTAATAATCTTGCAAAATCTACATTATCTGTTAAAACATGATATTGTACTAAAAAGTGTAAATTTGTAAATCTATTCTCTTTAATTAGTAATTTTATAAGTAGATTTTGTATTCCACTTGGAATTTATAATCTATATTCTTTCATTATTTCATTGAATTAACGAATAAATTCAATTATCAATTCAACTAAAAATAATTTATTCATTTATTAATTTTCGCTAAGAGCTTGAAAGAAATTTTATTAAATATCAGGAGGATACAAAACTATGTAACCATTAGATAATTTTTCTATTTCTTTATTAGCTTGTCTTTCCTATAGTGCTCTAACCAATATCTCCAATGTTAATTTAAAAATATTTGAAAAAATCATTATTGGTCTATTAGCAAGTGCTAATTCAATTAAAAATTCATAAACTGCTGGTTTACAAAGATTTCTTCTTAATAACCCATTAAAAGCCTCTACTTCATCATCAAATGTTTTAGGTAAATATTTTAGATGTAAACAAAATTAATAAATTTATTTCTCTTTATAATTGATTATTAAATCATCCTCTTAATAATTACAACTTGATTCATCTACATATTTAAATTTATTACATATTTTACTTTATTCATCTAAAAGTTAATTTTGATTATTTATTAGTGTAGACCATTTCATTTTAACCAAAAATGTTTCAAAGTAACTATCAGCTGCTTTAATCTCAGAACAAAGTTACTAAACATCATAAACAAAATAAAGATCACTATATTATGGTTTTTCTTCTTTTTTTTCAGTTTATTATTCTTAATGAAAATAATTTGGTTTAACATCTGTTTCGTTCTTTTATATAAATTCTTAATGTTCCTAATCATTTGTAATTACAACATCCTTAATCCTATCATTTGATTCTTAATCACTTTCTACTTTCATTGGTTCTACTTTTTACATTTCCTCAACATCTCCTTCCTAATCCTAGGTTTCTTCCAAGCTTCTATTTGATAGTTTTTTTGCTGAATCTGTTGTTACTTTTTTTGTAGCTTCTGATGGTTTCTTTTCTATTTCTTTTACTCTTATAATAGAAATCTCCCTTTATTAAAGTATAGATTAAGGTGGACCTAAGGGAGAGTCAGACCTTTGCTTCTTCACATCAAAAACTATTGATATTTTTTCATTTAATGCAGATAATAATATAAGATTGTCTACAACTGATAAATTAATCTAAATAAATCAAATTATTTACAATTATATCTGAAGGAAATGCTAAAGAATATTTTTATTTGTTAATTTTTTCATTTTACAAAAGATAAAATATTATTTTACCACTATAAGAATTTGAATATGCTAATAGGGATTTCCCATAAATATGAATCAAATAAATTCTATAGATTGATTCAGATACAGCCTCATCTACACATAAATCTTTATTCTTTTTATCAGTTGGTGCTACAAATAGCTGTTAATCATTTTTTTTTTATTTAAAAAAGGATGCAAATGTAGAACCTTCCTTTGGTTCAAAATCATCCAAATAAAAATCAGGTCCTTTAAATTTCAAGTCTTTTTTCTTTTCTTTGAAAAAATATGCAGATATTAATCCATTATTTTAATTACTGCATGTGGCTAACACTTCATTTTTTGGTTCATACCAACAACATGATATTTTTTGTTAAAAAAATTTAATTTTCTTAACCTAATCATCTATTTTCAATAAATGAATTCCATTTGTTTCTACAACCAAAATATCAAATAATCCTTAACATCCTCTAGCCCATTCAAATTATATAATTTCTGAACTCTTTTCTGATTAGACTTAATAAAAGAATTAACGATTTGCTCTAGTTGAAAATAGATTCTAATAACATATATTGAATACTAATTAATTTGTATTAGTTTGATATGCCACAAACTAATAATCATGGGAAATACTCATACACAAAATTAATCCATTATAAGGTATTTTAATTCTTGTCACTTTATTAAGAGTATTTTTATTGATGACGAAAATCTGATTTAATTCTCTGAATATAAAAATTTCATTTCCTCTATCATAAAAGAGCTTTATAGTATATTAGAATACCTATGATTCAGGACGTAAAGTACCCCAAAAATCATTAAGAAATGCAACTTGATTGTACTAAATGAATTATGCAATAGACATAAAAATATTAATTATTTATTTTATTTTTTCATAATACAATTTAAAATTAAAATATTGTTGATACATCTAGTCACAAATTATAGAGATAAATATATTTAAATAAATGGGTCAATGTGAATGCTCTGAATAAATTCCTATCCATTCAGAAGCTTAACCAATGTTTTTTATAAATCAATTAGAAATAAAAGAAGAATAAGAAGACAGACCTATTGAGTCTGCTAATGCTTTTACATAAGCTTAGACTAAATAAATTGATGACTCCATTATATTAGAAAATCATAAACCTCATCCTAAAGAGGCTTAGCTAACATAAAAGTTATTCGAAACAACTAGCTATAAAGTGAAAGTATCAATGTCCACTATCTTAGGAATTTTAAGATTCTTTACCTCCATTAGAATTAGAAGAAAAAGAAGGATATTTTTATGGAATTTATGAACTCTAAGATGGTAGTCTCTATTAAGGAACATGGGTTGAAGGAAAGTAGGAGGGAAGAGGTACAAAGAAAAACATATAATTTAAGGTGTCTAAATTATGTCAAATGGATCAATTTATGATGGATATTTTGTAAAGGGACAGTCTTGTGGTAAAGGAAGAATGATTTATTCAGATGGTGATTACTATGAAGGAGAGTGGTTAGATGATTAACGTATAATTAACCCTTAAATTAGATCATGGATATGGAGAATATCATTATTCCAATGGAACAGTTTACAAAGGTTAATGGGAAACAAATCTTCAACATGGAGAAGGTTTTGAGTAATTTCCAGATAAAACAATTTATAAGGGCTAATTTTATAAAGGAAAGAAGTGTGGGTTCGGAATTTTTTAATTCCCTGATGGATCTCAATATGAAGGGGAACTGAAAAATAACTAATTTGATGGAAAAGGGTAATATTACAATAAAATTTAGAACCTACACTTGGATTAATAATAAAAAATATACTGGTAATTGGAAAGAAGGAAAAATGAATGGTGAAGGAATAATGGAATGGAAAGATGGTACTCGATATGAAGGAAATTATGAAAATGATAAAAAAAATGGATATGGAACTATTACATGGCGTATTATTAAAATTAATAATATTAGCTGATTCTCGAAGCTACTCAGGCTCGTGGTAAAATGGTAAATAACATGGAACTGGTGTATACACAAACTCGAATGAAGTCAAAAGAAAAGGAGAATGGATCTTAGGAAAAAGAATGTAATGGCTATGACAATTGATTTTAAATAATTAAATTATAGAATGAGTGAATTATAAAAAAAATTATTGAGTAATGAAGATAATTATGAATCAGTTTATTAAGTAAAATTATCTAAATATTTAAAGAATCTCAAATACGAATTAATATAATACTAATCCCTAGTTGATGAACTATAAATAATTGGAGAAAGTGAAGTTACTGATATTACAGTAATTAAAGAAATAGCAGAAATATTGAAATAAGCCTAATTTATATAAATTACTATAAAATAGTAAATTTATCATTTAGAAAATGTAAAATATACCATATTAGATAGCTATCAAGAGGAAGTGAATAGAGAAATTAAATAAAAAAATTAAAAGAAACCTAATAAACTCAACATTAGCGATAAATTAAATTATTTGATAACCTTAAAAATGATTGCACAAATAATTCCATTAAATAATCATTAAAAGAGTTAGACACAATCTTTAAGTCTACAACTAAGGAAGAGATTGCAAATTCAATAAATATAAAATCAAATAATTCAGTCATAAAAGACTCATACTCAATGCATCAGCTTCAACATGAAGAACCACTAATATCTTAAGATCATTAGGAGTGGCAAAATGAAATCATAAAAGAAAATCAAGAATAGATATTAACTTTAGAAACAAAAACAGCTTAAATAAATAAAATTATGATGGATATCGCAATGGAAGTTAATAATCAAGATAATCATTTTGAAATAATTACTGATAATGTTAATTAAACAAAACAAAATACAGAAAAAGTTTAAGAACAATTAGTGAAGACTTAAGAATAACAAAAATCAGGTTCCAAAAAATTATTTTATATGTTGATTTGTGCTATCATAACACTTTTTGTTGTTTTACTTGCTTTATTCATTTGATTTTAATTTATAAGTAGCATAATGTTTTAGTCAATCATAAACAGAATATACTTTTGGTCTTATATTTTATGATTTTCTTGGTTAATCATGTATATTTATTGAAGATGCTCTTTGTGGATATTGTTTATTTTGAATATACTAAATTTCATTGTTTCTATAAATAGTACTTGTTCTAGCAATTTTTAATCTTAAAAACAATCAATATAATTACTTATGACCTAATAGAGTTTACTATTTCTAATTAATTTTTTATTACTTTTCTCCAGCAAATGCTTTTTATTATGAAATAAGACTAGTTAACTTTTCTTAAGTATAATCTGTCATTAATCTTTCAGGTTTATTTATCCTCTAATTTTTCATATTATTTTTTTTTAATTCCTATAGATTATGAATATTAATACAATGACGTCAGATTATAATTTATCAAGTTATTTCTATAAATCATCATTACTTTCTTCTAAACTTTCTGCATATAATTTAATTTATTATTCAATCTAAAAATGTTTTCTTGTTTCTGCTTCTTTTTAAATTAATTACTTCTCTAATTCATTATATTAAATTTATAAGTCTTAATACTCCTCTAAAAATGCACTTATAACTTAACTCAGTAATTTAAAACAATTTGAAACTAATTATACTTTATTTTATGAGTTAATAACTTAATCCTTAGTATTTTCATTTAAAATTTTATCATAAAAACATATAATCTGATATATCCGATAATAATTACATCTTCAAATAGTTGATTAGTTAGAACTTCAGTTTCAAAAGTTGATTAATCCATCAATAATTTAATTTATATATTGAAATATAGATAGTTATACCATTACAATATGAGTTAAATATAACAAATAGTAATATTTAATATATATATATTAGTAATCATATTTTAAAGCTCATATCTCGAATAATTTCAACTTGGTTTTTCTTACTATTACAAAAAGTATTAATATTTTGCTATTAAGATAAGGATTTTATGGCTGCATTATTAATACTTATACTATTTAAACCATCAACAACACTTAATATTCTGTCACATCCTATAATTTATTTTAAACCTCCTCTACTATTTACTTTTGTAAAATATATTTTAAATCTATTCATAGTAGGATATTCAATTAATGGACTTGTTATTTTTGTTGTTCTTAATGGTGTTTTTGGAGTTCTTTATCTTTATTCATACATTTTAGGTATAAATTTTATTCTCTATGCTTACGATGATAATGATTTTCTTGTTTATTACTAATTTATTGTTGTTTATGCACTTGACTCAGTTGTTAATTTCTTTTTCTAAATAGATGGTCTATTTTCTTCATCCCAACCTATAATTTCAGGCTCTGTTGTTAATTTTGCTTTTTTTATTGGTTCATTGACTACTATTATATTGTGATATTACATAGTTATATTTGATTCTCAAATAAGGTTTAAAAAGAACTGATAGCCTCTAAATTTTCTTATGCTACTGTTTCAACTCTCTTTCTTTCTGGGGATTAATTTAGTGTTGATTTTTACATGCGATTAATCTATATAGAATTAATGTCTACTATCTTTCTTGCTACTCTCTAATGATAAAAACGATGATTTTGATTTTCTTTGTTAGAAATAACTGACTTGTTCATTAGCAAGCAATTTATTTTATATAATTTACATATACGTTAATAATCATTATATTTTTAGATTACTAATCACTAAGACTATAAACAAAACTTTGTAAATAAAAAGTATAACTAAATATAATCTCTTATATTAAAAAAGTTGAAATTTGAGGTGATTATAATTATCTTAATTTTAATTTTAATTTATTGTAAATGATGGAGAAGGATATTTGTAAAAACCACTAAAGAAAAATAGAGTATTGCTGTTTCGATAGCTCTATATCTGAAAAGCTTTTGTGTTCTTATTGCTTAGAAAATTATCAAAATAATACATAAATTATTAGTATGAATTCCATAAAAGAACAAATTTTAGATCAAATGGAATAAGTATACATATATATGATGAATTAGTTGAAATAGCTTAAATAATAATATTAAGTATAATTAACAAGTATATAAAATTCATTAAATTATTTATTGGAAAAAGAAGAAAACATCAAAAAAATCATTAAGGACATTGAAATATCACATTTACATAATATTGTTGAAGAAATCGAAACCTTATTTAAATTATAGAATGGTGTCTTAACTCATAATTACTAAGATACAAAAATTAAAAAATCTCTATATAATTATAGTGATAATTTGAAAAATGAATCAATCATTTTAATTAATCCATTTACTGCTAAAAAATGTATTCTTTGATATTAAAGTAGAAAATTGTACTTCAAATTCTCTTGTAATAATAGAACCATAATTAAATTAATTCACAGAACCAATTACTTTATATCTAAAAATTAATGTAATGAAAAATTCTAATTAAGAAAGTAAATAAAAGTGTGGCAGTTGGATTTTGTGAATTAGACATAGTAAAAAAGAATAAGTATACTTTAAATAAATGGGACTCATTAGGACATGGATGTTATCTAATTTCCAATAGAGGATGTATTTTAAATGTTTATTTAGATATTTATAATTCGGAAGTTCACTAAAGTAATAGTAAAATGTTAGGATTTTGTTTTCGTATTAATTAGATTATAAAAATGTAATATGATCAAAAAAATAAAGAGATTCGATTTGAATTAATGAATGATCCAACTAAATAAATAATAATGTCTATCAATTCTAATAATGTTTATGCATGTGTTTATTTATCAAAATGTGATGATGAAATTGAAATTATTTAATTATGATGTGTTTAATGCTTTTGTTTAATTATATAATAAATCAAAACTCAACTCCTTCGAAAGCTAATCCAATTAAATAACTTGCACTCGCTGCAATAGCACCAACAAATAGTGTTTCAATTCCAGCCCAATACCATTTTTCATAAGAAAACATTGATTTTGCAACACCAAGTATGAATAAAAAAAATCCCGTTAAAGCTATTGAAGTTGCAAACAGATTTTCTTCCAATGATGCTATAATTCCTACAATATATGGTAATACTATAATTTGTTAAATATATAAATATACATGGCATTACTCCAAACAAACTAAATGATATAAAAGTAACAATAGCATCTTTAATTGGATGTTCATCTATACTCATAAGCCCTAATTCTTCAATCATCATGACATCCACTAAAACTTTTTTATTTTTTGCTAAAGTTTCTGTAATAATAACTGCCTCGTCATGATCAATACCTTTGGACTTTAGAATTTTATTGCATGAATTACCTTATATATATCTATCATTTCCCTTTTTTCTCCCTCTGGATTATTTTCTACTTCCCAAGCTTCTCTGTTTCTTTCATTTATTGTATATTCTGCCTCACTTCTTGTTGAAATATAATCTCCAAGGGCCATCGAAATGCCGTCACCAATTAAATTAGCTATTCCCATTCCCAAAACAATAGCTATTGATAAATTAGCCTATTTGATAAAGAGATTATATTACTCCTGCAACACCTGCAACTACTGAAAATGTGGTAACCATCCCATCCATTCCTCCATAAACTGCACTTTTAATATGTTCTCCTCCCTTTTAGTGTTTTTCCTCATGAGTGTCATTCAAAGGTTAATCTTCACCAGGACCATGTACTGCTTTAGATAATTCCACATCTTTTTTTTCAAAAGCAATTTATGCCTAATTCATTTAAAATCTTAATATAATTAAAATCAAGAAAATTCATTTCATAAAAAGCCTGTGATTTATTGAATATTTCAAAGTAAAGTTTGAAAAAAAAGCATTTATTTTATGACTGATAACTTTTTTTTATATAAGTAGTCTCAATTCTTAATTATGAAGTAACATTAACGTTTTTATAAAGATCCTTAATTTTTTCAAGATATTTTTATAATACTCTAACGATGTAAAGAAAATAAAATAATTAATCTGATTACAATAGTAAATAGATTGAGTAATGAATTAAAAAATTAATTAAATTTGCTATTCCCATTTCTAATACAATACTTGTTGATAAATTAGCCTTTTATAACAAATTCTATTTACTCCTGCCATCCCAGTCGCAATGGAAAATGTCGTCAGCATGCCATCTAAACCACCATACACAGCACTTTTAATGTGTTCCCCACACTTCTAATGTTTTTCCTCATTAGCCTTATTAGGATTATGTACTTTTTTTGAAGGTTCAATGCCATTTTTTTCAAAATGCTTATTAAACTGAATTTATGTCAAATTACTAAATAATTTATAATTATGTTTTCTATTTATAGATATATATCATAGATTCATTTCTAACATTTCTCTCTTTAATTTTTCAATAACTTTTTCAACCAATTAGACTAATGTTTCCTCTGTTTTCTCTCTTTCTCCTCTTGTCTTTCTTAATTAATCTTAAATTCTGCCAGATATTTCTCTCAAACTTTCTACTATTTCTTCTTCTTTAGCTTCTCTTTCTTTCTTTTCTCTATTATATTTAATATATAATACCTTTCAAATAATTCTCTTAGGTCATTCAATTATTCAATAAATTGATGATATATTTTTTCTTCAACATCTTTTCTTTCTGTAATTTCATTTTATAATTCATCAGCTATTTTAGGTAAATCTTCATTTAAATAAGAATCAATATATTCATGAGATGTTGATTACGCCTTTAATATGAATTTTATATTTTACTAAGCCTTCCTTTACAACTTCCTATTATAATGTTTCTATTTATTATCCAATTGTATAAACAATTTTCTTTTCTTGCTCAACTCTATCTTTTGAATTCTATTCAATAAGTCTTCTTGCATGTCTCTCCAAATCAGTAATCAATTTAAATGTTTCACTTTCTTACCTTTCACGACTAAATTATTATGAATGATATTTACTCCTCTTATTCCTATTCTAAGAATTCTGTCAATAGTCGTACTTTCTATGCAATATATTAAAATTTCTCTTCTTTTTAATCAGATTAATGTTAAAGTTATGCCTCAAAAGCCATAATTAATTAGCTAATAGTATGAAAACGATTGTTCTTTCTAAATTTATGGTTATTATTCTTACTCATCTTAAACACTTGAAGAAATATTGTTTAGCTTTTCAAAGATAGAAGAAACTCTGTTTTAGATATTCTCAGACATAATAATTATTAATAATTTTTATTTATGTTAAATATTAATTAATTCTTCACATTAAATGATCATTTATATCAAAGGTATCACTATTTTTATATTTCCTATAGATCATTTAATAATTAAATTATCTAGGCATAGGAGCTTCATCAAAATATTATACACTTTAATTTTACGTCGGCTCTATAAAACTTGGCTCCTACAAATTCATTTAATTTAATTCTTATCTTGTTTGTTCAAGTAATTATCTTAATTAATCAATATTATCATCATATGAAATTTCATTCTTATTATACTTATCAAAATTCAATTTTTATTAAACATTTACACTTGGTTATTATTCTTCTATTTTCATTATTTCTTTTTTAAATTACTCATATTTAGGTACTTCATATTTTGGAATTTCTGATTAATTTAAATTCTCTAAATTAGTTCCTTAAATAGGTAATCCATTATTTAAGAAACCATCCTTCGAAAATAAATCATCTTTTTATTTACTTTATTTCCAATCATGGTTCTCTTTATTTGTCTCTTAATAAATATTCTAATCTTCCTTAAATATAGTTTCACATTTTTAGTAAAAATTATTTTAAGTGTTTGCACCAGAAAGTATAGCAATATCTGAACAAACAGTTTTAGCATCCATTAAAGCAGTATTTTTTAAAGGATTATCTTCTTAATGTGAAATTTACACTTCCTGTGAGTGTAAAGTATTTTCTAAGAATGAAATAACATTATCTAAATTCTTTAGTCCTGTAAATCCGTAATTTTCTTCTGTTACCTTCTGTTTGCAATCATTAGTATTATTCTTTTTAATATCCTAAGAAGAAATTGTTTTCTTTTTCAATGTTTAGTTTTGTTAAATCTATTTATTCATTTCAGTAATTTTTTCAGGTTTCTTTAATTTTTCTGCCTAATTATAACTTTCTAATTATACCTTTGCAACAAATGTTTTTGTCTATTCCAAATCCTATTTTATTTTTTCTAATAAATTTGATTCATTGCTCATATAATCTTGATCCTTATTTAATAATGCTTTCGCTTATTCTAAAATGTCCTATTTTATTTAACTCTATGAATGTGCCCTTTCTGATTTTTCCCATTCAATCATTTATGTCAGATTCTTCCTTTTTGAGGTTGAATTGTTTAAACCTTTGGAATGCAGTGCTGTTTAATAAATCTAAAAATTAGATTCATTTAACCTTTTATGTATCATCATCTACAATATTATTTTTCAATTTTTCTTAGACATTTAACCATTAATCTTTTGCTTCAATCTTATGTTTAGACATTAAACTTATTTTCTTTTGCATAATCTCACCCTATGATAATTTGTATCTATCTTAATCTACAAATGATGAAACCCATTCTGGTTTTCCTTTTTGGCTCTTTGATTTAGAATTCATATATTCAAATTAATAACTGAAATATTCTAATATATTTGTAATTTTCTTTAAATCACCCTTATAAGTTATTAAATATTAGAGTGGTTGAGCCAATAATGAGGTCCTAAGAAGGAATAATTAGAAATATAGAAATTCTATCATCGATATTATCTATATGATTGCAAATTAACCTTAGTGGCTCAATAAAACACATTTTTTATTGGAAAAACATATTTCGTTAAGATTACAATATTCTATATATTTAATTCAAATTATATTGCCATAAAAATGAAAAAATAAAAGAAATAAGGCTTGTTGAAGAAATTTTTAATAACTAATGTTCGAATGCTGCTTGTTATTCATTAAAAGCAATTCACAATATATTCAGTGATAAAATACTTGTTCTTTGTTTTGGGATAATTGTAAAGCGCTTTTTTTTATTTATACCCTTGTGCTACAGCAAGTAAGACTATTTATCATAATTTTTACATTGTATTTCTTATTAGACCTGATCTAATAATTACCAACCCCAGAATGTTAGATCTAACAGATTTATATGGATTTATAATTCCATTAGGATTTTTTATTTTTTTTGACATTTTAGTGTTGCAATATCAAGTTATATACTAGTTAACAAAGGGAAAAGAATCTGATAATTTACACAATCAAATCGATCTTAAAGGGTCTTTTTAGAAATTTTTAATTAATTGTAAATCCTTATATTCTCAATTATTTGTTGTTTATCTTTACATACCTGCTTAAACATTATGTATTTAATCATTTTCAGAATCTAGATCCTCAGAAAATATTCATTATGAAATCTCTATTTTAAGTGTTGTTACTATTATTTTACTATTAATAACTTAAATGATAAAAGTCATTGTTAGTAATACATCTATTGATTTAATTATAAGAGGTTATGAAAGAATATATTTTTCAAAATCAGACTTTCTTAGAGAATTAATCATCATTATATAAATCATCCTTTTTACTGTTATATCAAATGAGAAAACAGCCTCAATCACTTAAGGTATTCTATCCATATTTGTTGCAATAACATATTTATCTAATTGTTTTTCAGATAACAATATCATATAAGAGATATTTACAAAATTAGTTGTTATTATTTAACCTAGCATAATAGCTATTATTGCTTTCTCTATCATATATAGATGGGAAGAAGGATTAATAATTATTCCACTTGTTATTTGGTTAGGAATAAATGAAGCATATAAGTTACAAGGAGTATTGTATGGAAAAATAATGGTTGAGAAGAATCTTAAAAACATAATATCATTTATAGCCTTAGTAGTTAATGAATATAGAAATAATGATAGAAAAATGTCTCAAGTTGCTCAGGCAACTGTACTATATCATCATAAGTTAAAATGTCATGATCTTTTATGTTTTTGTCAACAACAGCATTTTTCGACCACTAATGGTCATAATTTGCTATATTTATCAGATAAACTTAAAAGTAAATTTATACTTTCAAAAATAAAAATCTGGAATAAAAATATAAGTTTAAGTAAAAATAAAAGCTCTGCCTCAGCTTGCTTATAATATATCAGTTGTTTAAGCCATTTTGGGTTTACAGTATAGGCTTTTTAGGAATGCAACAGACTATTATCCATTTCTTAAAATACTCATAAAGGCTTTATTAGCCATGAATCAGATGCTTAAAGCCATGAAAAAAGTTTTCCTTCACAATCATCAGAATCACAACATAAGATGAATTAAGCTAAACTACAAGAAATTAATTCTAAATCTATAGAGAAACGTTAAAAAATAACGTTAAGCATTAAAAATACCTTTTTATCAACTTTTACATAAATTAAGTTAAAAATCTTAAATAAAGAAATTAGACTTGCATTATAAAATAATTTTTTGTATGAACAAAAAAAAGCTCAAGAAGAAATAGCTGAAGCAATATCAATGTTTTTAATAAGTGAATAATCAAATTAAAAAGTTAAACATCGCGTTGTTAAATGCTTCTAATAAAAATTATAATTTTACAATTTACTTTTAAGTAAAAAAGGAATCAAAGCGTAAAATTTATTCAACAGTGCAAAAATTTTGTCCAACACATTTTATAAATTAGAAAAGTAATTACTATAACAATACTCATAATTTCCTAGTCAAAAAACATAGTCTATAAATTGCTTTTTGTAATCAGAGTTATTAAATAATTATTTAATTGCCTATAAATTATCAAATTTCAGCACAATATCAGATGAAAAACTTATGAATATGAAGAAAAATTTGAAAGTCAATTTATTTGGCAAAAATGTACTTAGCATGATATTACATGTATCAGATAATTTATAGACCATGGAAATTTCTTCATTTAGCAATGGAATACATTTATTTTTTTCACTAACATATGAGGAATTTATTAAATAAAATAAGAATATTGATTTTCTAATTCCACTTGCAATTAGAAATGAACATTATATGCTGGTATAAAAATTTATGAATGATGGAAGAAGCAAATACTTTAGAAATATTGATCTTAGTTTTTTATAACTACCAAATGGTTTTTTAAGGCCTTTTAATTTAATAATAGATATTATATTAAATCATACAGAACATTTATCATTCGCTGTATTTTTTGAAGAAATTTCATTGACAAGTGGGTTTATAATGGTTGATGTAAATGGTTGTTGCGGAGGATTCACTTAAGCAATTTTTGAAAGATCTGGGTGGAGACAGTCAGAAATTAAAACTTATCACAATTAAATAACAAATGCCTATTTAACATCAATAAATAATATAATCCCAGATTTTGCAGAATTAAAAGAGAAAAAAGAAACAAAATGTTTTAATGTTACTGTGAATCTTTTGACTTAAAGAGCAATAACTAATTTTCAAACTAAAAGTCTTACAGCACTACACGAGATTTGGAATAATTCTTAAAATATAAATATATTCAAAGGAACTTTAATTATTTGGGCAAGAGAACTTTATGGATATTATTACTATATTATTGAAATAGAAGATTTAAGATAAAATTAAACAATGTCACATGGAACTACATAATAATAAGATAGTAAAGGTTATTCACTTCATTTTAAAGATGATTCAAATATTATAGAAGTAAGTGATCTTGATGTTTCACTTCCTGAAGCTGAAATTAACAAACCTTAATCTTTAAATATTTTTTAATAATCCCTTTCAGAATTTAATAATAGCTAATCAATAGAAGGATAAATCAATTAAATAAATCCTAAACCTTCTAATCTTTAATAATTAAATGTATCATAAATGATCCTAGCAAATAATATTTATTAAAATTATGATGATCATCAACAAGATAAAAATATATTGATATAAAATATGGTAGATGTAACACCAAATTAAAGTATTAGAAAATTAATAGATACAAGTAAATCATTCGGGTAATAAAGATTTTTTAAAAAAGAAATTCAAGAATTAGATTAATCTAATAGTAGAATAAGTGAAGAATAATAAAATGAAATAAAAGGAGTGAATTAATTATATGAAGTTGATTTAAATAAAATTGATAGAGAAATGAGAGAAAATATTAAATTATAATTATAAATAGAAGATGATTTTAAAAATTAAACAAGTTAACCTATAGATGATGCGGCATCATAAGTATCATCATTAATTGGATTAAAAAAATCAATTTTCTATAAAAAATATGAATTAATGAATAGATTAATAGAAGCTAAAGTAATGCCAACATCCTATAAATTTTGTTTAGCTTTTTTATCATTATCATTAATTATATGCATTATTCATTCAATCATTGTATTAAATAATTTAGATACAGATTTTAATAGATTTATTAAAGAAGTTGATATGCTTTTATTTCATTATAGCTTTATGACACCTTTTGACGTATTTTTATCATTAAGATTCTCAACTGCATATTATAGTTTTTAAGTATCTATGAAGAAAATGAATTCAAGTGACAATACTATTTTATCTGCCTGGTTAGCTAGTCATTTAGGTGAGGGATATGATGATATGAAAACAAACTTTTTAGAATAATTCTCAAATCCATATCTCTTAGACTTTTTTACAGATTAGACATTTGATGTTTATTTTATGAAAGAAAATACAACTAGTGTTTATCTTACAACTCTAACTTTTAGGGAATCTTTGAATGTCCTACTTTAATATTAATATTAATTTAAGATAGGTTATTAATAAAAAATATAATTACTTAGTTAACCTTTTATAGTTTATCCATATGCTAATTACTTAAATTTACATGATAAATTTGATAATATGACGAATGATATATTAGCTTATACATTAGAAAGAAAACAAATGGTAACAGAAAAATGGACTTAATCTTGGATTCCCTTACTTGTAATCAATTTCATATTAATTATTTCATGCTTTTTTGCTTATAAAAGTTATCTAAGTAATTATGAAGGTTTTTTAAATTTATTCAAATATGCTGATGAATCCTGGATTTTAAGAGACATAGAAAGATATAAAATATTAATTTAAATATTAATGAAAGATTCAGATGTTATGTTTAAATATTAATTTGATTTAGAATAAAAAGAAAAATTTATGATGGCAGAAAAATATAAAAAAGAAACTAAAATAGTACATGAAGCCAAAAAAAAGAGAATTTATAATGATTTTGAGAAACTTCCTAATCTATATGGATTAATAGCACTAGCATTTCTATTTTCTATATTTTTCATATGTTCTCTTCTGATAACAATTAAACAAATGATTATTTACATAGATATGCAAACACAGCAGGAGTTTATAAATTTGCAGGGGATTTATGTTTTTAATGTCCAGGATTATTTTCTTAAAGATAATTTTTATATTGGTGGTAATTATATCCAATTCCTGTTTCAGAAAAACCAAGAATGACTGCTCGTCTTTTTAATGGAGTCAAAAATTTAAAATAATTTAATATGATTGTACAAGAGTTTAACCAGTAAGATTATTTAACAACATAAAGTTTTTTAGATCAATTAGATAGCATTATAACCAAACCTGTTTGTGATTTCTTTTCTGATTAATAATAATAAGATTATGCGCCATATTGTAATACTTCATTTAATGGTGCATTAACATAAGGTTTAACCTAAGCATTTATATATGCAGCAAATCAATATGAAGTTACATATGCTTTAAATAATTTTACATCAATAGTTTAATATTATAGATATGAAGCAGAAGGAATGTATATTATGGTAAAAGGATTAATAGAATTAGTTTCATCTTTAAAGGTAGCTTTATTATCAGCAACCTATTCACACATGGATTAAATATAAGGATTTACTCTATTTATTATGCTTTTTTCTTTTTTTCTTTTAATTGTATAATATTTTATTATACATGAATATTATTCAAATGAGTATACACTTGTTAGAAGATTTATGTTATTGCTACCATCTTCAACGTTATTATTAGATGATAATTTTGAAAGAAAAATAAGAATATTCTATGCTTAAATTTAAATATGAATTATTTATATATATTAATAAATGTTTAAATTATATTGCTTTTTAAGTGCTGCATTAACTATTGGTGCTATTTACAATTCATTTAATCTTCATGAATAATTTTACACAGCTGCTTTATACTTAAGTGTTAACAAAATTAATGCAAGTATACTACTCAATTTTCTTGTAATGATTGTTTCCATTACTATTACTCTTTATGTTAAATTGTTTTTTGGAGAATTGAAAGAAATAGAAAAAATTGTAAATAATCAAATTATTGCTAGTCATTAATGGAAAAAGTTAAAAAGCATTTTTTAGAAACAATAATTTACTTTTCTATTTGCTTTGATAGAGAAATTAATTTCTTCTTTTTTAGTAATATAATAATTAATACTTAGTTAAATTAATTCCATTTTTAACTCTTTAACTAATTCATTGGACAACTGCAAAAAGAGCGAAGCTATTAATTTCTGAATCCTAAATTAAATTTAACACTCATTTTAAACTTATAATTGCTTTTATTTTGCTGATATATGTCTATGTTAAGGTACAATTTAATATTTAATAGATATGTCTCTAATATATTGAGTCATTTGATTGGTAAAATTAAGATAGTGCTAATTTGTTTCTTTTCACAGAATATTTTAATAGATTGCTTAAAATTTTATTCTCCTTTTTTAAATATGCCATCAATATTTTCGAAATATTGACATACTCTCATTTTGAAAAGAAATAGACTGTTTTCTTAATTTTAGACATTTTTATTAATATTATTGAATTGTGCCTCTATATAACACTGTTTGTATAATACAACAATTTTTTGTTTCTTTTACTGATAGTTTTTGCAGTACCATCAATATTTAAGAAATGCAAAGCTCTAACTAACTAAATAAAACTTATGTTAATGATTGAAAAAATCTAAAATGTAGAAAAAATTGAATATCATGAAAATATATGTCTTATTTGCTTGGGTGAATTAGAGGAAGGAAAATAATTAACTTGTGGTCACATTTATCATAAAGGATGCCTCAAAACTTGGATAACTGGAAATATTAATTAATTCTGTCCAAAATGTAAAGAACCTATTAAATTGGAAGAAAAACCCAATTAAATTTAAAAGAATCCAAATCAAAGATTATAATAAAAAATTCTATATTAAGAATTAAAAGAAATAAAAGGAACAATATCCTTATTATAAATAATGACATAATATCGATAAATATCAAGTTAAGTTTAAAATCCTTGTGGATCTGGTAGTGTTTAGTTTGGATTACCATGTGAGGCTACTTAATAATATTCAACAACAACAGAAATAAGAAGATTACAAATAAATTTTATGAATAAAATTGTTAGAGGAATAGAATAAGGCATCATTCATCCAAGGCTGTTGCCTAAATGTAATTGATTATGAATGATATCAAAATTATATTCACAATAGTTCAGTTTATTATTATTACTTCTTTTTTCTTTTTGTTTTTATACATACCAATGGTTTAGAGAGAAAATATTTGGTGATTAAGAATTTCGTCTCCTATTCTTTATCTGCAGTACCGACTTTGAAATTATTAGATTTCAACTATTCAAGATGCAATGATTTTTAAACCAGACCATCGAAGTTATATTTTAATCTTCTTGAAGTTAAACATGCTGGGATTCTTTTCTTCTCAGTACGATAATGTAATGTTTACTCAAGTCTTAAAGGTAATTAAAACTTAAAAGGGGATGCTAACTTTATATCCGAATAACTGTCTCTTTTTGGAAGTGAATGTTATATGGATTTTCGAGCTGTTAACTCTTAGTTGTCTTATTGAAATTCTGTTTTGATTTATTTAGAGATGCTAATGGAACTCTCCTTATATTTTGAATAAGATTTTTATTAGGAATCACATAGTTTTCTAGCTCTGTGCACAAAATCATCAAAAATGCTATATTCATTAGATTTAGGCTATAAGAATATTTTACCTTAGAAATTTGACATAATTATATAATGTAAATAAATGATAATCATTTTTTAAAATAATAGAAGGTTTCCGGATTTACTATGCCTTCCAAAAATCTAGTTATATATTTAAGGTGAGTCAATTTAGTTGCCTCCGATCTCATTTATGAATGCATTACATAAGAATAAGCATGTTTTGAGTAGAATTCAAAAGACAATTCTGAAAATATTTTTTTATAGATATCATCATCAACAGTCCAAATTCGTTTGAATTGTTCAAAATTTTCAAGCTTCTAACTTGTTACCCATTTCTTGAAATGACTTACATTAGAATCAGAAATATATTATTTTATTATTTTTAGAGCCTATTCATTATGCAATATGAATCTATTTAATGCATTACCAAAGTTTCTTAATAAATTTTTAGTGTCCTCCTTTTTTTAATTCTCTTCTTTAGCTTTTTCCACCAATTATTGAAATACTGCCAATGGTATTGTTATTTATTGATCCTCTATCTTTATTTTTTTATTAATTGAGGGCTCTTGTTTTTGATAAGGACGAAAATTTGACATCTTATTCATCATTTTTAGAGATATATCCTTTAATAAGTTTTTTATTCGATTCTAAATAAAATATATTTTATTTATATGCAACCACCTCCTCAACAGTATTTGGTTATATAACTTTAGCTATTGCGGAAATTGCACATATTGTAAAAGTAAAAAAGATAATCATGTTCCCACTGCCCATGATTGTGACAAAGTAGAAAAAGAAAATGAAATGTTAAAAATTGAATTGATGAAATTATAGACATAACTTGGATATGCCAATTCTAAAAGTATAATTATTCTAATCTTAGTCCCTGAGTTTTAACAGCTATTGAGAGACAATTAATAAATGAAAAAAACATTAGATCAATTAAATTAATAGATAAAAGAGAATGATGATGAAATATTAAGATAAAAATAAGTTATTGACAGGCTGAATCTTGACTTAGATAAAACTAAAAGAGAATATGAATAGTTACTTTAAGCATTCAATGATATCAAAACAAGAGGAATGAGCTAAGAATAAGCTATAATGCAAGATAATCAAAGAATGAAAATAACTATAGATTCCCTTAATAACGATCTCAGAAACCTTTAATAAGAAATTTATAGATTAAGATCCTTAAATGATAAATTCAAGTACTCTTAAGATGAATCCACAAGATATTAATAAGAGAATCAAGCAAATATTGCAAGAATCAGACAGTTGGAAATGTAGATTCGAGATTTAATGTTAAAAGAAGAAAATTATCTTTAATAAATTAATAGAGTCAATACAGGAACAACTAATGAAAATTAATAACTTAAAGATCAAATAGCCTAATTAAATCAATAATTAATGATGCTTTAGAAACAATATTAAAAGGCACTTGATGAAATGAAATTAGAACATGATCGTTTAATTGCTGATTAAAGAAATACAATTAATATTCAAATAAAAGATTAATTATCAAGAGATTAATAAAAGTGGATGGATGAAAGAGAGGCCTTATTACATGAAATACAACTCTTAAAACATTAACTGTCTCAAAATGAGTTATAGATATCAAGAAAAAGATAATTATTAGAAGACGAAGCAAATAAAAATTAATAATACATTGTTGAATTAGAAGGGGCTAATAATGCTATGCAATAGAAATATAGAGATTTATAATTATAATTACAATAAGCTGATAAAGATAGACAGAGATCAGATTAATATTAAAGAAAAATAGATGATCTTTAATCTTAAATTGATGCACTTTAAAAATAACTTTACGATTTGACTAATAAATACAATAATTTACTTAATTAATATGAATAAAAAAAATATCAAATTGAGCAATTAAATGGTTAATCAAATTAAGCTATTGAAAATGAGAAATAAAAAAATATGAATCTTGAAAGATAACTAAGAGATTTATAAGATTAATTAGCAGATATGTAAAGATTGAGATAATAACTCCAATAAATGAATGAAAATTATGCAGCATTATAAATTACATTCAAAAATTCATAAAAATAATTATCTGATGCTGATGATTTAAGATCAGAATATGAATAATTATTATAAGAATTAGAATATTATAGATAATAAGATAGAAAAAGTAAATAAGATTTGGATTCATATAAATAACAATTAATTTTGATTGAAAATAAATAAAATCAATAAGCAAACTATGAATTAGAAAAATTAAGATAATAAAATCAATTATTAACTGATGAACTCAATGATTTGAAAAATAGATATAAATAACTTGAAAATAAATATTAACAACAAGTAGCACTTTTAAATTAAGCTCAACATGATTTATAAGCACATTAAGCACTTAATGAAAAAATATCATATTCTGTATAAGAAAGTAATTAACTAAAAGCTAAAATAAAAGAATTACTTGATTAAATATAATATTTATAAATGGAACTTAGTAGAAGAGATAAATAAATTTAAGATTTATCAATAACAATAGATTCAGCAAATAAATAAAAAGATATAGTTTTAACAATGGAAAGGGAAAAGAAAGATTATGAATATAGAATTATTTAATTAGAAAAATAACTAACTGAACTTAGTATTTTTAAGACATAGTTTTTGGAACTATAAACTAAATATAATAGTTTAGTTGTTGAATATGAGAATCTTAGAAAAGATTATGAAATATTAAGATATAAATTTGATGAGGCTAATCAACAAATACTTGTGTCTAAAAAATAAATAAATATTTAAGTCAATAGTGAAATAGAAGCTTTGAAATCAGAAATGCAAACTTGGATAATTAAATGTTAAACTTATGAAAAGGAAGTTGCATTCCTTAGATCAACAATTAATGATTATTAGGATGTTGATTAAGAAATATAAATGCTCAAAGAAGAATTAGAAGCATGGTAAATTAAATTTTCTGATGCAGATAGAGAAAGAATTTAATTAAGGTAAAGTTTATAAGAATTAGAGAAAGTAAGATTTAGAATAAATGAATTAGAAAGAGAAAATCAATCATATAAATTTAAATTAGATGGATTTGAGAAGGATAAAGAAAATACACGATAATCTATGATGATATTATAATAATAAAAAGGATAATCAGATTAAATTAGAAAAGAATATGATGTTTTAGTATTTAAATTTTAAGAAGGTGAGAAAGAAAAACTATAAATGAAAAGTGAAATAGAATCATTAAGATAGTCTATTACATAATTAAGATAATAATTAATGTAAATGGAATAAGAAAAAAGTTAATTAACTATTAGATTAGGAGATATTGATAGAGAAAGATCTACTTTAAAACAATAAATAACCATCGTAACTGGTAATAAATAAGAAACAGATAATTTAAAAAAAGAATATGAAAATTTAAGGAGAGAATATGATATGATAAGAATGAAAATGGAAGAATCAGAAAGAGAGAAATAATAATTAAGATAATAAATATAAGTATTTGGGAATATAAGATTAGAACTTGAATAATTAAGAAAAGAATATGATATTGTTCGTGGTAAATTAGAATAAAGTGAAAAAGAAATACTTAGTCTAAGATAATAAATTTAATTATTTACTAATTAAAAAGTAGAATTTGACAGATTAAAATCAGAATATACTTAACTTAGGATAAATATAGATGATTAAGAAAGAGAAAGAGTATCACTTAAATCATAATTATAATTAGCTAGCAATTCAAGGAACGAATTAGATAATTATAGGAGAGAATATGATTTAGTAAGAATAAAGTTAGAAGAGAGTGAAAGAGAGAGAAATCAACTGAAAATATAAATAAGTTCCAATACTAATATAGTATCTGGATATAAAACATAAATTGAATAACTAACAAATGAAATTAGTAAATGGTAATAATAAGAAATAATTATGAAGAGAGAAATTGAAATGTTAGTTTAATAAATTGATGCACTAAAGAAAGATATATAAGTAAAATAATAGGCAGTTTAAGAATATTAATTTAAGTATTAAGAAATAATGAAAGAATATGAAGTTCTTTAAAGTAAATCTAAATCTATTGATGTTGATGCTTTAATGTATGAAATATTTGAATTAAAAAAATAATTAGCATAAAAGGATAAATAATATGAATATGAAAGATAAGATTTATAAGAATCAAGATATTAAATAGAAAGAAGTATTAAAATAAAAGTAGAATAAGAAATTAGATAATTGAATGAAAAATATACAATTGAAATAAATGAATTAAAAAGATAAATCTAAATTGAAAGATAAGAAAAGATGAAAATTGAAACAGAAACACGTTTAAAATATGAATAATAAATGCTATTATTATAGTAATAAATAAAACCATAAGTTGATGTTGATGCATTAATGTATGAAATATTTGAATTAAAGAAATAAGTAGCTAGTAAAGATTAATTATTAGAATAATTAAAAATGGAATAATATTCTATAAGAACATAATATGAATAAAAATTAAATAGCTTAAAAATAACACTAGAACAAGAATTAAGAATTAAGTTAGAATAAGAATTAAGAATATCAATTGAAGAAGATATTAGATATTAAATAGAAAATCAATATAATTAAGATTAGAATATTAATGATTACATATTATAAATAGAAAAATGGAAATCTGTTTGTTAAATGAGAGATGAAGAAATAAATCATTTAAGAGGCTTATAATAAGCATTGAAAGAGAAACTTAATCAGTATACATCTGAAATAGAGTCATTACGTACATAATTAGCATTAGTAAAAGGAGATAGAAGAGTGACTTATTAAATAAAATGAATATTTTAATATCTAAAGTATAAAAAATTTAAATAAAATGATTGATATGAAGGGTGTGACAAACTTAGAATTAAGCAAGCATTTAATAAAAAGATTGAATAGCCATGAATGGAGAATGAATAATAGGTTTGAATATCAAATGATTGAATGTTTATATACTTTATACTATTACACGTCAGGCGATTGTTTATTTTAGGTAAAAACTCTAAACGTATGACTTGAAACATCTAAATACACATGAGAAAGAGTTTCGCATAGTCTGGTCTCCAAGTTAGCCTCCATCACCATCCAAGGCTATGCGCGAATTTTCATCTGGTGATTCTAGTCCATGTGATGATGAGTAATACTAAGCCAAGGTGGAGTTTATTGGCTCAAAATTATCAATTCGTGATATTTGTAATTCTGTTCTCAATTCTAATTGTTATGAAATTCGAATTTTAGAACCCACTAAAACAGGAAAATATGAAAAGTTTAAAAATTTAATTAAATCATTAGAATTCCTTAAGAGTGGATTAACTAAAGAGATATTATACTCTTTAACTATGACCCATCCCTTGAATCTTGTTCTGATAAACATTCTCTTAAAAAATATATGAAAGAAAAGTATTTCACATTCTATCATAGATTTAAAGATTATCATTTTATTGGATTTGAAGAATTTTAGAAAGTTTATTTAGTTGGAGAATAAGCATATATTATTAAAATTAATGAAGATAAATCTGCTTAATTTTTTTATTTTAACATGAACAAAAATTAAGTTAAACATAAAAAATATCTTGGTGACAATTTTTAAGTATTTTATACTTTAAATAAAGGTTGGAATATTAAAAAAGATTAAAGAATAAATTATTAAATATAGAGTTATTATGAGATTTTTACCTAATTATATAGGTAAAGAAAGAATTGAAAATATGTTATATGAAAAAAGAATTGAAAGAACATTTAGAGTTGAAGAACTATTTGAATGTATATTATTTATAATAAAATAGATGAAGGATGTAAATATGGTATGATATATTGTGAAAATACCAATTAATGTGAATAAATTGTTGATATATTAAATAGGTAAAATATATAACTTTAAAAGATATTTTTTTGAAAGGAAAATGTCATAACCAGAAATAGTAGCTATTAATGAAGATGGCAAAAGATTAAGTTCTTTAAGAAATAGATAAGAATTTACTGATTTCTTTTAAGGCTATTAAGATTCAGAGAAATAATTGAAAACTATATTATAAACAGAGATTGATAAAGAAATTTAAGAGAAATAAGAGAGAATAGAAAGATAAGAAAGATAAGAAAAATAAGAAAGATTAGAAAGATAAGAGAGAGCCGAAAGAGAAAGAATAGAAAGACATGAAAGATAAGAAAGATAAGAAAGAACAGATAGACAAGATAGATAATATAGTAGCAGTATTAATTAAAAAAATGCAGAAAAGAATAATTAAGAAACAGGAAATAGTACAGTAGAAATAAATAGTAGCAAGTAGCATGATAAACATGAACGTTCAGTAGAGAGAAATACAAATTAATAGAATTATTATCATCATAATAATAGATGTAAAGAAGATAATAATGTAGATGAAAGTGGAGTAAGGGGTAAAGGAAGAAGATCAAGATCATAATCAAGGAAAAGAAGACATAGCTCAAGTGACAGTTCTAAGTTAAAATATATATTAATTATATACAGAAAATATCACGATAGGAAGCATAGATAGAATCGATATGAGACAAAAAGAAAATCAGGATGGGAAAACAATAGCAAGACAAGAAAATGAATAAATTTTACTGTAATTTTAAACACAAAAGGCATTATAGATAAAATACATAGTCGAACAAATAATCAAAACTCCCTTCTAAATTCAACCGTATATTGCATACTCAATAGCATCAAATTATTCAGATGTAAAATTTAATGAGGGAGATACTTGTTTCAACTCCTCTTTTGATATATTTTCTTTATTTGATTTGTATATGTTGACAAACGATTACAATAATTAACAATTTTTGGCAACACTTTCTCCTCCTTTAGAGTATGGTATAATATGATCAAATTAATAACAAAGAGGTCCTCTGCATGCATTAAGTGCTTTACATATTGGATTACCAACAGCATCTAATCTCCATCTATCTGGATTTCTTCCTTCCATAATTTACGCCTTAATAGATATTCCTCATACATTATTCCAACATTCTTCTCTTGCTAATTTATCAAATCGTCTAGGATTGTATGGAGAAGGTGATCTTTTAACATGATGTATATTTAAATGGTGATTTGGTGAATTATTTTCACTCATTATTTAAATAAATAATAAAACATAACTCACACTCACAAAAATAATAGTTAATATTTAATCATTCATTATGGGAACTACGATCTGATTCCCATTTTATTCTTTTTCCTTAAAACCATTCTCCTTATTTTTCGACATCCCCATTTATATAAACACCTTTTCCATGTTATTTACCATTTTCCCATTCTCCTTCATATTTTCGACCATCACTCCATTAATATATTCCATATCCATGTTTTTAATCATTAAAATAATGTCCTTCATATCTTCTACCATCTGGCCATGTATATATTCCTCTTCCATGCATATTATTATTTTAAAATTCACCCTCATATCTTCTACCATCAGGCCAATCTAATACTCCTCTTCCATGTATTTTATTTTTATACCAATCTCCTTCATATACTTATCCATCTGGCCATTTATATCTACCTTTTCCATGTTTAACTCCTTTTGAATAAAATCCTTAATATTTTGATCCATCTAACCATGTCTCTACTCCATAACCATGTTATTAATCACAAAACCATTATCCTTCATATTTTGGACCATTAAAATGTTAATAAACTCCATAACCATTTGCCATATCATTCTCCCATTCTCCATCAAATACATCTCCATTTGCATGTTAAAATCTTCCCTTTCCATGGGCTTTATTATGTTTCCACATTCCTTCATATTTAGCCCCATCAGGCCAAATTTATACACCATAACCATCTCGTGCCTTCCCTTTCCATTATCCAGTATATACTGCTCCTCCCTTAAACCTTATAAAATGTCACTATACTTATGTGCTTCTCTAACCTCCTATGGATATTCATCCTGATCTAAAGTTGCACCTGATGAAAAGAAATATTCACTAGGTTCTACTCTAGAATTGTAACTATTTATAGATTCATTTTTCCCTTTCTTAATTTTCTTTAATTTTATTCTTGCTGAACAACCTCTCCACCATGATTATATCAAAATTACTTTTTTAATCTTTTTTTAATATTATGATTGTGAATCCGAAGTTGCCAGTGTTATGTTATCTTACTGCTAATATTATATTTAATATCATACAGTTTTAGTTATCTCATTCTTCAAATTCACACATTTGCAATTCGTACACTATGATCCCATAGACCAATTTTGAAATATAAAATATAATATTTATTATCATTCATCAATCAATGAACTGATCTAATTACTCTATATATGGACCAACATTTTCCTTTAATCTATCATTCTTTATCTCCTAAATCGTTACTTTTAAAATCTTCAATTTTTGACTGATTATTTCTTTATTTTTCTAACCAATTATACCAGTAAAAGTATAAATCTTTAAAAAATCATACAACACTTGTAAGAATTCAAAAGACTAAAAATACTACTTTGCTTCTATTAATTTTAGATAATCTTCAACTAAAATTTATTAGCTGTATTGATTTATTTAATAATCTACAACTTATTAAATTATTTAAGAAAATCGAGCATTCAAAATACATTATCCTCTATAAATACTATTTAATGAGTGTATATTGATGATATTATCATATTTTTACAATAAAGTCACACTTATTTAACATAAATCTGTATAATGGTCCACTGTTAATGGAATTTTTAATAAACCAGAAAATATTTTGCCCAGTACAAAATCGTTAAGAGGCAATGTTTTCATGATTTTGATAACAGCCTCAATATAATTTGTAGTACAATATTTTCCTAATGAATTGAAAAACATAATGAATTATTCTGATTCATATATATTCTAAATTTGGGTTTGTTGCAGGAAAGTTACAATTTTTTTCTCTAAGTTAGGACTGATTTATAAATCTATTTGAGTTTAGTAAAACTAGAATAAATGAGCTAAACACAACATTGTCATTGAGTTAGCTTGAATAAGCTAGGCTTGTAAGTAATTTAAAAATTCAGGTTTGACAGTAATTGGAAGTGTGGCCAATACATTATAAATCATTCCTATTTATTTTGAATTCAATTTATAATATTACCTTAACATGTGAACTTATAAATTTAAGAATAACTTTTAAATTGTCTCATGAAATGACTTTGATTTTTCATAAATATGTTTAAAGGAAAAAAATAAACTATTTGCATCTTTTTAATTAATGTCATTGGTTTCTAATTAATTCAAGTTTCCTAATAATTTTTCAATGAGGTTTTCATTAAATGTTTTGAATTTGGATAATGAATGTAACAATTTGCTAGCAATGTGAGGTGTCAAAGTACTTGAATGTTTATTGATTAAACCCCAATATTCTATTTCTTCAGATTCACTAGGATTCTAATTGTATTCATCATGGATATACCAATTCATTAATTTAAGTGATGCATCTGAGAAATACACTCAATTCATCAATATTGCATTTGTGTAATCTATCCTCCTCTTTAAGTTTTTAAATTGCCAATTTAGCATAATTTAAGAACTCTGCCTAATTTTTTTCTGATCTAGTTCTCAATGTCAA
Organism: Paramecium caudatum; assembly: GCA_000715435.1. NCBI lineage: Eukaryota > Ciliophora > Oligohymenophorea > Peniculida > Parameciidae > Paramecium > Paramecium caudatum. The sequence goes on from JMSD01000005.1 coordinate 52,171, forward strand.
CTCAACACTAAGAGAAAGTAACATAATAAATGATCTTTTATGATCTGTTTCTTTATCACCAAATTTTTTATATGATTCAGTGTTAATCATCTCCTTTAATTATGTTAAGGTTTAGAATGCGTGTTATATTTGTATTTCATTTTCTAATTCATCATTAGATATCATATTATCAGTATATTTTCTAATATAGCTTACAACATTGATCAAATTTAATTATTTACCAAATTCCTAGTAAAATTTAAATAACTCAGCATTAGTTTTTGAGTATTATATTATCTAATTTTGTTTAATTTTATTTCCTTAAGATAGCCCTATAGGCTAAAATTTGATAACACTGTAAAAAAATTTTCTTATCATAAATAAATAAATTAAAATAATGATGTCGACTCATATTAGACAAAAACTGAAATCTGAAGAGGAACGATTCCCATCTCGAATGCAATAACTTAAAAATACTTATTTACTTGGAGCTGATGAAAAAAACTTTGCACCAAGATTAACAGCGAAATCATGGATTATTGTTGACTCAAACACTGGTGATGTTTTAATGGCTCATAATGAAAATTAAAGAAGAGAAATTGCATCAATTACTAAAATTATGACATTCTATGTAGTATAAGAAATGTGTAAATCAATGAATGTTCAAACTAATAACACTTATGCAGAAGTTAGTCTCCAAGCATGTTTAATAGGAGGCACAACAGCTGATCTATTAAAAGGGGATGTTTTATCTATTGAAGATTTATTTTATGGATTAATGTTACCTTCAGGAAATGATGCTGCAATGACATTTGCTGAGAATTTTGGCATTTATGCTATGTATAAAAATAAAATTAAAGGAAAGAATCCTCTATTGTATTTTGTTTAAGAGATGAATAATAGAGCTAGGGAATTGAGGATGACCTCAACCACTTATGCCAACCCTCATGGCTTAAATAACAAAAATAACCTTTCATCTGCATATGATATTGCTAAATTATGCAATTAATTATTAAAGGATGAATTCTTTAAAAAAGTTGTAAATACTAAAATACATTTCTGTACAATTTAAGATGAAGAAGGTATTGTAATGATATTAACTCAGGATTTACTAGAGATGCAATTTGGGAAAATACTAATAAATTACTATATTAAGGATTTAAAGGTATAAAAACTGGGAATACTTCAGTTGCTGGTCCTTGTCTAGCTAGTTATTATGAATCAAATAATCGATCATTTACAATTGTTTTACTTGGTTGTCGAAATTAAGAAGATAGATGGGCTGAAACGATGTAGTTATTGTAGTGGTGCTTATCATAAGTTTAATGAACGTAACTATTAACTATAATTAATATGTTAATGATTATAATAGGAATAATCAATTATCAGTAAAATCTGTGAATCTGGATATTTTGGTTCTTAAACTTGTTAAATCACTCTATAGTGCTTTACTTTCATATTGTAGACTATCCAAATGCCTTTAAACTTTTGATTTTGCATTAATCTACTTTTATTGGCTAATCACATTATCAATTTCTAATAAATATTTTTTACTATCATCTTAATGACCAATTATTTCAGCCAATTAATCCAATTTAGTTTACAATTGACCATAATATAATCCTTATTCATCTCCCATTACTTTCTAATATTTTGATGCATATAACTTAATCTGACTCTATTAATCAACATAATCTCTTTATATTTATCTTTATGATTGTGGATTCTAAGTTAAAGACTATTAACTCTTTGAAGTGCTATGATATACTTATCGATTTGGACTTTTTAATGTTTCGTTTTTCATTCTTAAAGGACTCTTAAGAATTGTTTTATTTGGTGATTATTATTTTTGTGGACTCAATGGAATATCTGCATAATATTTGAATTCTATACTTGAAATAGCAGATTTGACTTTAAGACGCTTTGCATTTTAACAAATTGATTATTTTAGAATGTCAACTGAAAATTCTTATTTCTTTTATGGAGTAGAAACAGTTGAAATTTTACTTGCATTGATCTATGGAACTGTTTTGATCTTATTAGTAATCTATTTTCTAAATTCAATGAACTATTGGGCTAAATCATAACTCATAAGAGTTAACAGATAAAAAATATTAAATTATATTCAAATATCTAAATCACTCATAAATTTTATTAAATAAAAATGAGAACACTCCTCTTAGTTGTGTTTGGTATTATGTTTAAGTATTTTAGTTGTCTCAACATTGGCATCACATGCTTACATTTATCCATTTAGTGAAATCAACCCAAATGATTTAGAAGGAATAAATCAAAAACAAATTGCACAATTGATTAAATACAATATCGGATTAACAGAACACATCTAACCAGAATAATAAAAAGTCTTTGAATAAATGATTATGTAATAGTATTAGTTATTTAGATCATATGGAAAAGGTAATGTACTTGCACCAACTGCAATGAATTATCTTGTTTTAATTGAAAGTGAAAAATTGTATGCCGGATAAGAAAATAAATAATAAAGAATCACTGAAGGATTCACTTAAAGTTTGAAAGTATTAGAAAAAGAACCCAAATCTTTAATGAATTCTTTATTCGGTTAATAAAGTATTAATGCACAAAAATCATTATAGGCGATTCGCTAATCCAAAGAGCATCAAAATTATTCTCAACAAAGAATTTACCATTCAAAGTTTATTAAAATGAAGATGATTTAGATATCAATTACCTACAATGGACTGTCACCCTATATTTGGGAAAAAATGTTAGCAATAAATTTATTATTATAGAATGAAGTTTATTTCTATGAGCCAAAGAAAGATAAATCATACAAAGTTGAATCTTCATTAGAATAATGTGTTGATAGCTTTTTTGGAACAACATTTGATTATTCACCTGCAGATAATAAGATTTATAAATACAACACAAATGAAATGATTGAAATTAAATAAGAAAATGAAGATTAAGTCATTGCATTCTTAAAAGATGTTTGTGCAATGAATAAATTATCAACTATTTTTAAGAAAGGTAAATTTCATAAATATATAGGAAATACTCCAAATATGTTATCTATTATCAATAAATCTATTGCAAAATTAGAAAAAGTATTACCAGAATCAGAAATTGATATGATTTATGATATGATGAGAATTGCTCATAAAAAAGTATTAAATACAATATTCTAGATGTCTAAAAATTTCAGAAATACATTTGAAAATGAAGATCTTTTTGGATTAATATTAATTGAAGAAGAAAAAACTGATTAAGTTACCACAACTAAAGAATCAGCTACTATTTAAAGAATTTTAATGGAAACAAGAACTAGAATGCTTGATTAAACAACTGTAAATTATAATTATTATTATAGGATGGAACTTAATCTACATCTGTCATGGATGCAGCAACATATCAAATTTATATTTGGTTTGGTGTTTTCTTTGTGATTGTTACAACTGGAATTATTTATTCAATGGTCACTATGGATATTTAAAAGGATACATTGTTGTATGCTAAATTTTTAACCACAGACCAAAGAAATTGAGTAGTATATGTAATTATATACGTTAAAATAATAATATACTCAAATTGTTGGTTATTCTTAATCCCATTACCATACCATTACTTTTCCATCCCAACTTGCAGAACATATTTATTTTTCTGTATGAATAGAAAAATCTAATCCAACCACAAATTCTGAATGTTTTGGATGATTTTTACTAATTAAAAACAATTAATGGTACATTAAAGGATTTGAAACATCTTAAATATTCCATATCATAACACTCATGTCATATGATGCAGAACCTAATATAGTTGCCTCATGAGGTGAAAATTTAACTCTTCTCACTGGATGTCTATGTCCCATTAATGTTTAAAGTGGAGCCCTTTGGGTTTACATAAACATTACTTAAGATTCCTTAAATCCCATAATTTAATAGTTTTATCAGAAGATGATGTTGCAATTATTTCTTCATATTTATTAAAATCACATGATAGAGTATCTGACATATGAGCCTTTACTGAAGCTATATTTTTATTAGATGGTGAGTTTAAGTCCCATAACCTTAAAGCCCCATCATTACCAGATGTTGCAAATACATTTGGTTAAATAGGATGCCAAGTACAAGTATAAGCACATCCTTTATGAGATTAAAAATGAGATACTGCTTTTTATGCTGTGATATCAAATAATCTAGTTATTCCATCTAAATTTGATGCTAAGAGAATATTAGGATTTTTATGACTAAACTCTGTACATTAAACCTCATTTTTAGATTCCTAAAATTAGTTTAGAATTTATTATGTTCCAACATTCCAGATTTTTACTAATCCATTTCCACACCCTATTGCCAATATATTTGGATCAGCTTCATTCCAACTACAATCAAAAATAGCATCTAATTCATCTGAATTAAATAAAATCTAAATTATATTATTCTTTACCTTAATTGGAGCATTTGGTTATAATTATCCAATTAATAATTTTCCCTTTCCTGATATACCAAAATTATCTGCTTAAGTAATTGCTATTTTATCAATATCAAATGGACTGAATTTAGCAGACATACAACTCAATTGACTAACAAAAAATGATGGAGGTATCACTTATTACATTTATTAATTTTTAATATACAAACATAAAATTCAATAATTTAACAACCGAAAAGCTCGAAGTTCTCCATCTTCATTACCTATCACCAAAAATCTTGAATCATTACTAACTCCAAGTGCTGAGATTTTCTAAATATAAAATATCATAAATACCTTTAAATGTGTATTGAAATTTGGCCAATTTTCAAATACAGTAAAAGAATCGACATGAATTAATTTTAATGCAGTATCTTTCCATTTCGATGAAACAAATAAAATTTCACCAAATTTATTGAATTATACTTAATCTACACTAGTTGTTAAATTTTAGACTTCTTTTACAGGATCCTTATTGAATTATTACGTATGTTTATTAAACTTAAAAATGTTTACTATTCCAGTTTTACATCCTACTGCTAATAAATCTATATTAAAATCAAGACAGTTGACTTCAAATCCTCCTGGATTATGAAATACATGTTAGATTTATTATTTTTAAAGGGACCATTAGTAGATTTTACCTCCTTAACCAGCTGATATCATGTATCCATCTGCAAATGTTACAGCTTTGCAAGCTTCATTTTATTTAAATTCATTAATTAAAACTTTGCTTTACCCATCTAAAATATGAATATATCCTGATTCATTATATAAAGCTATATGTTTGTCGTCATCACTAATTCTAAATTCTATTTGTCTATTATATTTTCCTGAAGAATTGAAATGTTTAGCATATAAAGTTGATCTAATTCTTTTGAATTTTTATGCATTGATATCTATTTCAATTAAATATGTTTTAAATGGAGAGGCAGCCAATATTATATTACTATTGTTCATGAATTATAATTTACAAATGGGAAATTTATCTAAACCAATTGATTTTACAAGCTAACAATAAAATAAGAAATTACTTGAATTTATTTATTTGGATTAAATTGATATATTCTTATCATTTTGTCAAATCCACCAACTGCAAATATTGGTAATTTTCTGTGAAAAGTAATAGTTTAAATTACAGTATCAATAGAGCCTTTCACAATTCCAGCATATTCAACTTTTATAATTTTGCTTTACAATATGCCAGTTGAGATAGGATTATTACTAATATTTTATGATAATAGCTCTTTAAGATTAGCTGTTTAATATTATACTTTTGCTTCTTTTATTTATTCCTTCTACTAAGCCCAACTCAAGAATTCATTTTATTTTTAGCTTTTATAATATTCTCTCAATTAATTTTAATATTCTTTTCCACTGACCAATGTTTTTCCATTTTTTATTAATTTTCTTAATCTTGCCACCTTACTTAAATCAATCTATATTGCATCATCATGTTCATCTTCCCATAGTCGTTCATTTTGATTTATTTCATAATCAATTTTTTCTTCTTGCTTGGGTTCTTATTTAATAGATTCCTACTCTTCAACTTCATCTTCAAATAATTTCAATTCTTCCTCTTAATGTTTTTGATATTAAGATTAAGGAACTTATTCTGATAGTTTTTTAAGGTTCAAGGCCTTCTTTGATCTTTTTTTCACTTGATTTGAGAGTTTTACCATTAAATTAATTATTATTATATGGATAAATCTGATACAGAAAAACTTATTGAAAATTTTGAGGATGATCAATAAGTTTACACAAATCAGCCAGCAACATTAGATTTCAACCAAGATAGATAAGGGTAAGTGCCAATACAACATCGCTTCTCTTCTACTAAATTTAGGGAAAGACTGACTTCTATAAATCCACTTGATTGGTCCAAAAATATAAAAATGCCAGAATCTAATTATTATTCTTATCCTGCTAATTTAGAGCAAGCAGAATTACATAGATAGTGCCACTACATTTAACCAGATTAAGATTTTTTAGATAAAACAACTGCGACTGAATGCCCATGCTGCAAGTATATGATGTCATTAATTATAGAAAACAACTCAATAGAAAACGTATTAATTTTATTACTGTCAACATGTGGTAACTTTTGGTTCAAGATTATGGAATAGCAGCACCTCTTTACTTTACTTTCCTTAAATTCTAAATGTTGCTGTTCGTTTTGATATTTTGCATATATGGAATATTTTTTATCCATTAAGTTCATGATACATGCAATAATTTTGAGCAAAAAATATGTCTTACAGACTCAAATTTAAAAAATGAATACAAAACTGCATGTGATTTAAACACTATTTATATGTTTGTTGCTATAGATCCTTTTCTTTCACAAATAGAATGCTCTGCATAAAAAGAAATCGATGAAGGAGGAAGTGGATTTAAATTGACTTATATTTAAATTGCAGCATTTACAATCTTTTTAATGAATATCATGCTTCCTTTAGAATACGAAATTATCATTAGATATAAATAGATTAAATATTGGGATAAAGAACCTGTGAATCATGTCACAGAAAATAAAAAATCCGTATATGTCAGACATTTACCCTACAAAATGACATCTGATGAAATTTAAACTACAATATAAAAAGCCATTGCTATGAGTACATTTGATTTAGTGGCCAAAAAATCTGTACTTTTCGAATAAAGAAATGTCATACAGGAGTTAGTCTATATTTATGATATTCATGAAATTAATGAAATGAATATTGATAGAGAAAATTCTTTGCTTGATTTCATGATCACATTAGAGTAATTGAGAGAATTAAAAGAAACTGGAATGATAACAACTTTTAGTGAAAAATAAGAAAAAACTTATAAAACATTTACTGTCCCGCTTTTGGAAGATATGTTTAGATAGCAATTAAAAGATATTATGTTCAAAACTTAAAAAATTAAATCTTACTTAAAGAATGGGTTACCTTACACAAACAAAGTTATCATTAAGTTTGAGACAAAAGAATAAAGAGATGCAGCATATTTGCATTACAGAAAGAAATGGTATTAAAATGTATTATTATTATGATATTTTAGCTTATGATTAGATATGAAGTTATGAAGGAATAAAATAAGCTTAAAAAATAATAAAAATAACAAGTATCTGATTCAGATACCATCTATTCTGATAGTAGAACTATTTCTGTTGATAATATGTAAATTCAACAAACAGATTTTGAGAAAGCTAGAATAAGCTTAGTGAATTAAAATACATAATTAGCTAAGTAATAGAATGATTATTCCAATAAATATGTTGAATAAGTACATTATTAAATTGGTGTGAAGAGAGGTTTTAGAATTAATGGTATATTTTGGGAGAATTTGGGTATGGATACCTTTTAAAGATTAAAGTTTAGATTGAAAGCCATTCTAACAGCTGCTTTAGCAAGCTTTTTATTGATGGGAGGATTTGAATTAATTTATTTTTATCAAAACAGCCCACATTAAAAAGATAGAAAAGAAAATGGCTAACTATCAACATGGGAAAAAATTTTTGCTAATTTTCTAGCTATTCTAGTTACATTTTTATCAAGTTACACAACACTGACTATTCTTGGTTAAATGGCTAAGAGCAGAAGAAGTACCTTTATTGAAGTAGAAGAAAGTATTATGCACTTTTTTGTCATAAATCAATATTTCTTAATTTAATTCTTCCCTTATTTTGCAACCTTTGAAATTTGGGGAGGTAAAAATACAATCGTCGCCTGCTATGATTTAGTTACCTTATCAATTCATAGAATATTATTCAAATAACTTTTTCACACCTTTCATATCAGACATTCAAGATTTTGGTTGAGAAAACGTAAGGCCCTTAAAAATTTCAATCCAAAAAGATTTTTTTAGGGATAATTAAATCAAATTATGACCCCAGCATTTATTTCTTAGAGAGGAAGATAATTCAACATGTTATTTATATTGACATCTGCATTATGTCTTATCTATATATGTCCAGTTGCAGTTATCTTTTGTTTAGGGTTTACGATTTATATATTCTTTTGGGATAAATATGCCATCACACATAATTACTAAATTGATAAGCGATTTACAATTGATTTATTCAGTCATTAATTAAAATGTTATCATGTAGTCACATTACCATTCAGCATTTACCTTTTCTTGAGAATATTTTGGAGATTTTAATGGGTTGTATATGCAGTTTTTAGTGTTGGATTTTTAATGTTAATTGTCATTATATTCAAAAAACCAATAGTGAAATTTATTGTTTTCAAAGTGTGTGGTTTGAAAAAGAAAAAACCTTAAGTAGAATATAAAGAATAATCATTTTTCAGAAGTTATAACAAATTTTTTGAAAGTAAGATATTATCTATTTCATAGATTTAAGAATTGAATCATTAACTGATATAATGGTTTAGTTATTTAAGTTAAGTGAATCTGATTCAGAAAAATAAAGTTATTTGGATTGAAAATTTATTAATAACAAAAATTATAATATTTAATAAATTTTACAAATAAATATTTTTCTGTTAATTTAATGTAGGTTCCTAATGGTGATGTACCAATAACTCCTTTAACTGAGAAATCTATCATAATATCTGATCATGATGATATTCTGTTCCTGAATCAGATGACTTAAAATAATTTTTAATTGAAGGATAAAATGATCCATGGTCCTTTGAAACCTAGCATACATTAAAAACTTAATTAAGAGTTCTTTGAAATGAATTAAAAAAAGCATCAACTCAGAGAAAGCTATTAATAAATGGCATAATAAGAGTGTTCATTTAGACCTAAAATTAGTTAAAGAAGTGTGGAAATGAAATCATAAGATAATAAATAACCCAGATACATGTCACCAAGAAAACAATCTTAAGAATTTATACAATAATAGTCCCCTAAATAAAAGGCGAAATATACCAAATAAAATAAAGAAAATGTTTGGGCAAGATTAACATCAAACAAGGACAGCAAAACAAAATTAATAATAACCTCAAATAGAGATAAAAAAAAGGAAAGTGTTAGTCCTAAAATAGACAGAGAAAAAGCAAATGAAATAGTAAATAGACTTTATAATTAATCTTTTGAAGCCAAGAGATTTAGTCAACCAAAAGAGGTTTCATAAGTGGCAATAAGAGGAAGTTATAATGAAAAGTTTGTTCTTCATTATTTTGTAAGAGAATTTTATAAAGCTTTAACTTCAGCAAGATGCTGGACTTTAACGGATATTACATCTAACTATTTATGCGACTTTCAATTTAATATCGGATCAGATCTTTGTTTAATAACAATATAAGAAGTGAGTATGATTATGGATAATTTAGGGTTTGTTCCATAAGAAAATGATAGATTATTATTTGAAATATTCTCAATACTTCAATGTCCAAAGGACTTTCCTTTGATTTTATCGAGAAATCTATTATGTTTTTTATTAAGTTTATAAGGATATCAAAGTGAAATGGAAAAAATACCTCCTTATGAAAATTAATATCATATACCTTTTCCTATTTAATAAAAAAATGAAATAATATCTTTTATTAATGGTAATTTAAAAATATATGATGAGGAGATGTTAATAAAAAAATATGAAAACTTAAATTTAAATCATTAGGCTTATAAAAAAAATGAATGTCCCAAATAGAATGAATAATATACGTTTTAGACATCAAAAGAAACTTAAGTATTGGCTCAATAGTATCGTTAAAGAATAGCATCTTAAATATCATTAAAAAATATTACAATAAGAGATTATGACTTAGTTTATTCATAACACAAGCAAAAACTTGCTGAAGAGACCACAGAATTAAATGCTAAAATATGTACTTTCAATCCAATTATTAATTAAACTAAAGTACAGTCAAGATATCTAAAGCCAAAAGAATAAGTTAATTCTTTACATGAAAAAAAATAAGATATCACTCATAAATTCAGTCCAAGCATCAATTAATTTATTCCATATGCAGATTAAGGGGTACCATCAGACAATAGTTAAATCATTGATAGAATGATTAAAGGAAGAGTTTAAAAATAATTAAGGGAAGCAATTATTAAATAAGGAACTTGTAATCTTAAGAAAAGATAAAAATTAGAAGAATCCCTTTACGAATAAGAAATAAATAAAGTTAAATAACCAACAATGTTTATTGATGTTATAATAGACAATAATGAGAAATAGAGAATTATTGTCCATGAAGGTGATACAGCTGAAAAACTAGCTGAATAGTTTATAATCAAACATAGAATAAACTCAAATCAGACTTAGCAACTAATAAATTTAATATAATAACAATTAGAAACAAATGATAAATGATAGATTCATTTTAAACTTTAACTTTTTTTCAACTAACTTTTTTGTCCATCAAGTTTTCTTTTTTAATCTATTAGTTCTATCAAATCTGTCATTCCTTTTTCCTTATTTTTTTATATAAAATCACTTTTTAATAAATCTTTTAAATTAGCTCTTTACCTATAATTCTAATTTAAGTTAATATATATACCTTAATTAAACATTATTAAGTAAATTTTTGAAAATCTTCTGTTCTTCTTGAACTAATTTTAGGTGATGGATTATTGATTATATTATACATTATTTTTATTGGATGGAATTTATCATTTGGTATGCTGCCTTCAGATAAATGATAAGCAATCATGCCAACACTCCAAATATCTGCACTTTCAACATACGTATGAGATTCAATAACCTCAGGAGCCAACCAATAAGGTTCTGATCTTTTTGTTTATTATTCATAATTAATAGTGAGTATTTTCACCTCTCCTTTACTGTTTAAGAGTATTTTTCTTGAATTCAAATTTCCATGAACAAATCCCTTATAGTGGAGCAATTTAAGAAATAGCAAAATTTATTGCAAAATATATGCAATCATAGATTCTGTTATTTAATGCCGAAATTATTGTATCAAATCATTTAAATTTCCAACATTCATGTACTCCATTATTACGAATCTAAATCTATATTAAAATATTACAAAAACCCACTATGTAAATATGTTTCTTAATATTATACTACATTTGGACAAGCCAAAGATATTGTTTTAGCAATTTCTCTCTTTAATTAGAATGAATTAAATTAATCATAAAATTTAATTACTTTTGCTATATAGTATTTTTTTGTCTCTCTATCAATAATTTTATATAGTTTACAGTTTTGACCTCTACCAATTTGTTAAGTAAATATATAATTAGTGGCAGGATTATCAATAATAAATTCAATTTAATTTTCTACTTTTTTATCTTATTTAAATGCTAATTCTTTTCCATCAAAAATTTCTAATATGGAAATAAAATTGTCAGAATTAACTAAAATTTCATTTCTACTCAAACCACTGCTAAAAATTTCATTTTAAATTTTTTCATCTAATCCAGAAAACCCACAAGGGGAATTTTAATTAACTTAAATTGTTTATCTTAGTGATTTGCTGTTTCGTGGTTTTTTTACTATCTAGTGAGTTCTCACTTCCTCAGGTAATTAACTAGTTTCAATAATATAATTTTCATCTGCGTTTAATTCATCTGCCCATTCCTTGGGAACACCTAAAAACTTTCCTGTTATAGGATCCTTCGATATGCTGATTGTTTTTTTAACATTTTATGGTTGGTTGCTTGATTAGGATTGAGTTATGAAGGACTTATTGCCCATTAAATAAATATTAATCGTATCCTTAAGAGTTCACATAAAATTTATATTTAATTGCAACATGAATGCTTTTGAAAGGACACTTGAAGAAATGAAAAGTGTCAAATTATGTTGCAAAAAAATAGGTGAGACAAACTAGTTGGAATTAGAAAGGATGATCAAAATATTTAAAAACATGCCTAAAAGTATACATTTTTCCAACTTTTACTAAAATCAATTGTACAAAAACACAATGGGAGTATTTTCAAAGAAAGATTGGAATAGAGAAGGAATTAATATAGATGTTATTGATCAGGAATTTTTATTTGAGTGGCCTGAATTAATGATTTGCATGTAATAAAACATCTAATATAGGAAACCTTTTTTGCAATTTTTCGTACTCGATTTATAAGAAGGTGCTTTACCAATTGAGGAAATAAATAAATGTAAAAGAAAAGCTTATGATGAAAAACTAATAAGATTCCTGCTGCTTAATTGTGGGGCAGAATCCTTGCTAAACACAGAAACTGAATCTACCTTCATCATTATTCCTCCTTTGAGTGATGATAAAATGGTCTTTTATTTGGAAGATTAATTGCAGTTATATCTTTGTTAAGTAATTGAATACTTTGCTGCAGAGATCTTGAAATTGAAGTACCTCTAATAATTATTAGAAATGACTCCTCTCAAACAGTGATTTTCAATATGAAAGAGGAAAAAATAAATGATTCTTCTAAGTTAAAGAAAAGAAAACAGGGTAGATAAGTTAAAATAATGGGGGATTTAGCTATGATGATTAATGATACTTAAGATGCCATTGATTATTATAAGTAAGCCTTGGAACTTTTGATGAAAAACAATGACTATTTATGGTGTGGAATAATACAATAAAATTTAGCAGCAGCCAAAACATAAGCAGAAGAAGTAGAGGAACATTTTAGAGGAGCGTTGGAATTTTTAAAGAAAACAAAATTTATATCTCTGGAAATAGAATGCTTTTTTAAGTTAATGCATTATAGAAAAGCCTAAAATGATAAGTTAGGTTTAAATAAAACAATAGATTTATTTACAAGAACATTCGACCCTGAATCTCCTTTAGAAAAATGTAAATTTTACTTATTTGTATCTGAACTATATGGGGCAACAAAGATGAAAAGAAAACAGGCATATTATTTAAGATTAGCAAGCCAATAAATTCTAATGATAAATCGATCGATGTCATTAGAATTATGCAAAATTTCAAGTAGTATGTATGGATTACATTCATATTTCTCTGACCAACAAAGTGACATATTTTGGCCATCATTGCAACATACATTCGTATAAGAAATCTAGCATAATTTTTAAGCAATGTAAAATAGATTTTAATTTAGACCTTTCTTCCAACATAATACTTAAATTTAAAGAATGCAAATGTTTAAATAGGATTTTACGAATACTTAACTTTTAAATTTATTAACAATTGTAAAGGGAGATGCTTTAAAGTAAGAATTGAAATAGACTTACTTGTTATAAGTTCCTAAAATTGAGAGGTTGTAAATATTTCCTACAAAAGATCATTTTAGTTTGATAGACAAATAATCATAATAGGACAATAATGATATTTTTATTGTAAATCCTTGGGCAAACAAAGAAAATAAAAATGAATTAAAATATCCCGTTCGTTCTATTATAGAGTTATAATTATTCATGACAAATGACTATGTCTTTGATTTATAATTGGATAAGTTAGAACTTTAAGTTGAAGGTTGCAAATGTATTACTTATCCAAAGGGAGTCAATATACCGGCAAATACAAAAAATTTCAATTTATCTTTTACTTTACAACCTTTAGAAACTGGTGTTTTAAAAATATTCGGAATATATATTTAATACTTAAATTATGAATACATACATAAACTTAATTAATATGGTTTTTCAGCCACAATTCAAAATCAATAAGTCAATTCATTATATGATATACATAACATAATTATTATTGAAGAAATACCCAATGTTTAGGCTAGTGTGTATAGGGATTCTACAATAATAAAAGATGTTGAAGCAGTTTATTTTGATCCAAGTGAACTATTTACATATTAATTTATTGTAAAAAATAAATAAGATAAATTAATTGAAAACCAAGCCTTTGAATTAGTTATTGAATCAGAAGATCCTCCAATTTATGAATGTAATTTATAAAAAATAATTGATAGTTAGATACGCCATTTAAAATTTCAATTTAGCAGGATATGGAACTCATAGTACTTAACTATGTGATTTTGAAAATCCAAATTCAATTTTGATTCCAAAAGTGCCTCATACAACAAAGATGATTAGAAAAATATCTTTAACATTATTTTTATCTTATGCTGGATCATAATATTAAAGGGAGATTAAACTTAATCGTTTGGTAAGTATTAGGGAAAGAACAACCATACAATAATGTCATTTTGTTAGTAAATATAGTTGTCAGAATTAAAATATCAAAGAAATTTATGATCTTTAAGATAGTTGTTTCTTAAGTATTCAAGTAGCAAAAAAAGATTTTTTAATAAGTTTAGAATTGTAATCATAAATTTTAATTGATGGATAATTCCAATAAATACTCAATGAAGATGATCATTATTATTCCTAGGCACTTAAACTTAGAAAATTGCCATATAATGAACTAACAAATCCTGATTTAAAAGTAATTTGGAAAAACTTATTTAATGGTATTACTGGTATATTGTAACCATTTTAACATTTAAGTTAATCAGATATTTGTAAACACTGTTGCAATGATTTAATAGAAATTGATTGCAAAGAGGTCAATAATAAAATTATAAATTACACACTCAAGATTCATGAAAAATTAACTAATAGTCCTTATGTTCATGTAAGTTTAAGTATCACTAATGAAAAAGCAAGCACAGCTAATCATAGTTGCACAAAATCTATGGTATCATCAATTAAAAATTCAAATAATGCAATCATTATTGATGGTTATACAAGTTATACATTATAAATTCAAAAAAATGCTTATACAATTTATGAAGGTGTTTTAGGATTTTATGGGTAACTTAATTAATCATGTCTAAAATTTGTTCTATTAGATAAAGAAAACTAAAGATAATATATAAAAAGATGTGAAATAAAATGATATAAATATTCATTTATTTAAGTTAGTTTCAAATAACTCTATAATTTTATCATAAATTTAGAGCAAATGTTAGTTACTATAAGTTTTTCTTCCTGGTCTTAATTGTTCAGCTGTATGTTTTATATCGTTTAAATAATGATTTGGCTATTCTAATTGATGTCTTTCATGATCTTTAAGATATCCTCCAATTTTCATTATACACAACTTTAGAAATTATTGCCAGTCTTTTTTATCGTTTTAAACAAAAGCAACAATAATATCATAATCTTTAAGTTTAGATATTTTTGGATCTCTTTTAACTTGAATAAAATTTAGTAATTCCTTTAATAAATCATCATAACTGTCTAAATCTATGTTTGATTAAGCACAAACTCTCTTAAAACTTTTCATAACAGTTGCAAAATCTTCTTCATCATTAAGAATGAAAAATAAATCTATTTTTAATTATTCTAATGAGAATATTGGTTATTATTGTTTCAAATATTTTTGAAATATAGCATCAAGTTCTTTAAAATCATTGAGATTTAACTAACGTCTATACTCTGATAATAAATTTCTCATATTTTATAATTAATCTTGAAAAATACCATTATTTGGAATCCCTTCAAGTGCTTTTTATATAGGTAAAAATTAAGCATTTTCATTTTAATAAAATAATACTAAATTATGTATTAAATCCATGTATTCCTAAGTTACAGTAATATTCGAGTTAATATGATACTGAAATTCTGTATAATTTGCTGCTATTTACATACTATAAGTCGAATATTATTATATATGTTTCATAGCTTTGAGGGTTCGAAGAAGTGTTTCATCAAATTATTAAGCACATTCTAAATAAGGTTATTTTTATTATTTAAAGCTAAAAGGAGACATTACTTCTATTTATTTATGTTCCTTTAAAAGTAATTCAAAGTCTTCAGAGAAGTTCTTCATTCTTCTTATATAATCTTAAGATAAAGGAGCACATATGATGCTTCTCAATAAATTAATTTAATTGACAACTGAAAATAAATGCTAGGCTGCTTTAATCCAGAGCAATGCTTCATTCAAAGGTTCAATTGATTCTTTGTAATGTGTATCAAATTTTAGAGATAATCTCAATTTCTTTAAATCCCCTAATATCCCTTGATCTGGATTCTTTGATAATTGCAATGAATAAGAAATATTTTCAAGTGCTTTTGAAACAACATCATCGACTACTTTTACTTGATCTAAATATTCTTATAATTTTAGTTCATATTCTCTTTTAGCTCTCACTTTTGATTGGAAGATCTCTTCTTCAAATAGTTTACCATATTCTGAAGTATTTCTTATATCAGGAACTTCAACTTTATCTCCTGTTGGTAGAAATCTTGATTTCATTAATAAATATATGGATTAAGACATATCTCAATTAATTGATTCGATTGTAAGAAGCATACCTAATTATCCAAAACCAGGAATCAATTTCAGAGATATATGCCCATTATTAAAGAATGTTGAAGCACTCAATAAATTAACTGATTATTTTGTGGCAAAAATCAACTTTGAGTTTGATTATGTGGCAGGTTTAGAATCCAGAGGATTTTTATTTGGAATTCTTTTGTCATAAAGAATGAATAAGGGTTTTATTCCAATCAGAAAGAAGAATAAGTTGCCAGGTGAAAAAATATCAGTCGAATATAAATTAGAATATGGATCAGACATTATCGAAATTTAAGCAGATGCATTCAAAGAAGGATCTAGAATTCTAATTTGTGATGATTTGTTAGGTAATAAACCCTTAAATCAAAGCAACTGGAGGTACAGCAAAAGCTGCTGAAGAATTAGTAGAGAAAGCTAAAGGAAAAACAGTTGGCTTTGTTTTTGTTATTGAATTGAAAGATTTAAAAGGAAGAGATAGATTTGGTGATATTCCATTAATTGTTGCATTATCTGATTGAATCACTAATAACCATATCCTCCACCGCCTGGTGTATAAATCCAAATTTCATCATTTTAATTTACATCCAAGTTTACTTTACTACCTAAAACAAATGTTTAACCATTTGATTTAAATAAATTCAAACCTTTTGCAGCATCACTTCCTCCCTTCAATCCAAAAGGGGGAAATACTCTTCTCTCTGTCAATAGAGATACATTTAAATTAGTTAAAAATATAAAAGCCCTTATTATACCATCTCCACCATTATATTTTCCTTTTCCATGACTATTTTATCTTAAAGTAAAAGATAAAATTCTGATAGGATGTTTTCTTTCTATAACTTCTACATCTGTTATTCTTGTATTTGTCATGTGTACTTATACTCCAGATTCTCCATTAAATCCATTTCCTGCTCCACCTCCACCTCCGATAGTCTCATAATAAGATTTTTGATTAAATCCACCAAAAGAAAAGTTATTCATACAACCTTAAGATGCTGCAGCTTTTTGAAAACATTTAAAAATTAAGTCTGTAATTCTTTAACTTGTTAATACATTTCCTCCAACAATTCCACAAGTTACATGAGGATCTAAAAGTGTATTATTTGGTATAATAATAGTAGTTGGATTTAAACAACCTTAATTTAATGGAATATCTTAATCTACTAAACATCTTAAACAATATATAATTGCACTTTTTGTAACAGATTTAGGGCAATTTGTATTCCCTAATACCTAACCTGAAGTTCCTGTAAAATCAAAAATAACAGTTTTATTAACTCTATTAATAGTTAATTGTAGTTATATTTAGGAGCCATCATCCATATTTTCAATAGATTTAACACTGTCTATTTCTTACATATTGTTTTCAATAGAAATTTAACATAACATATTCTAAACACTTTATTCAGCATTTAATTGAATCTTTATCATATTTTATAAGACCTTTTCTACACCTTCTTATTAGATTAATTACTCTATCAATTATATCCCTTTATTATTTGCAGCTATCTAAGCTTTTAAATCCGAAACATTATCTTTAATTTCTCTACTTTCTTATAACAAATTAATAAGTTCTTGTTCCTAAAATAAACCTTTTCGTATTATTTTAAATGATTCAACAGCTATGCCTTCGTCTTTTAAATATTTACTAAAAGCAGGCATACTTCCTGGACTGATACCTCCTATATCCGCATGATGACCCCTTGAAGCAACATAAAATAATATCTTATGATCTTTAAAATAAGGTGTAATTATTGTAATGTCAGGCAAATGAGATCCTCCCATATTTGGATGATTACTCATAATTACATCCCCTTCTTCAAAGTTATTAATTTGACATTTAACAGCATCACTCATACTTCCTAAATGAACTGGTAAATGTGGAGCATTTACAACAAGATTACCTTAATTATCAAAAAGAGCACAAGAAAAATCTAATCTTTCTTTTATATTAATGCTTACTGCTGTATTCTTTAATTGTAAACCCATTTCTTCAGCTATAGACATAAATCTATTAGCAAAAATACTTAACTCAAGGATACTATTTTATTATTTTTATTCTTATTTCAATTATTCAATTTTTCTTATTAAAATATTTTAGTTTTTAGTTAACTCTACTTTCCATCCTAAATTAACTTTTATAGTTGTGCTTCCTGTATAGATGAGAAATGGTCCCTTGTATCCAATTTATGGTTTCATCTCATTAAGACTCATATTGTTTCCTTCTTTGCTCTCCTATTATTCTAAAATATCATCATTTTCAATAATTTCATTTCCATATGTTTTTGTAACTGATATATATTCAATAATTATTTCTCTATTTAATATAAATCCAAACAATTCTTGATGTTATTATTAAAATTATTGAATTAATATATCCTTCTATTCATTATATTGTACTTTCATAATAAAATCACTTCCTTCATATTTTAAATGTAATTAAATTAAATATTCCACATTTTGCTCAGTAACTCCAATAATTTTTGAGATTTCTTACTTAATTATTTATGGATTATCTAATTTAGAAATAAACGGAACAATTTCATATTTCTATTATCTTGCTAAACTTAGTCCATATGCAGAAAAAACACTTGCATATTTATGAATAAATATTGCATCAATATCTAATAAGTCAGCTATTTAACAACAATGCTATCCTCCTGCTCCTCCATAAATAACAAGTAAATGACTTTTACTTTCTTATCCTCTTCCTTCTGTAATCTATCTGATTGGACTACTCATTTATTCATCAGCCACTTTAATAAAACTATCTGCTATTTCTTTTGAATCCATTTATAATTATTGAGACATATTTAAGAATTTTTCTTCTACTTTTCTATAATTTAATGGAGATTTATTATCAAAACCAAAAATACTTGGCAAATGAGTTACATCTATGTTTCCCATATATAAATTAGCATCTGTTAAACTTAACAATCCATTTCTATCATAACAAATTGGACCAGGATTAGCCCCACTACTTTTAGGACCTACTTTAAACATTCCATTCTCAAATTCTAAAACACTACCACCTCCAGCAGCTACTGTTACAATATCAAAACATGGTGTATTTACAATAATACCATCAATTATATTTTCATCTTTTATGTTAATTTTATCATAATAAACACAAACATCAGTTGATGTTCCACCCATATCCAAACCAACTACTCCTCTTTTTTGTAATTTTTTATAAATATTAGTTGTTTACATTAATGCTACTACACCTCCAGCAGGTCCACTTAAAACTGCTTTGCTCCCTAAGAATTGTTCAGCTGCAATCAATCCTCCATTTGATTGCATGAAAAGTAACTGAGGAGATTTTTAATTTTTTAAAAGTTAATCTATGTCATATTTGAGATTTTTAATGTATAATTGAATTAATGGGTTAACATATGCATCTAAAATAGTTGTCTGTCCTCTAGGAACAACTTTTAAAACTTTACTAACCTCATTTGAAGCCGAAATTTAATCAAATCCTAACTATTAAGCTATTTCCTTTACCTTTGTTTCATGTTAATTATTAATTACAGAATGCAAGAATACAATTCCTATTGAATGAAAATTTTCTTATTTAAGTTACATTAGATCTTTTTATATTTATTCAATGTCTAACTCTTAAATGATTTCTCCTTCATAAGTGATTCTTTCCTCAACTTCTATAACTCTTTTATATAACACTTCAGGTTTTTTCATTGTTAGATCAAAAATTTTAGGTCTTGCTTATTGTCCAATTTATAAAAGATCCCTGAAACCTTTAGTTATTAACAAAGCACAATCATGTCCTTATTTTTCCAATATTGCATTTGTAATTATTGTTGTTCCAATCACTATTTCATTAACTTAAACTAATGGATTTTCTTAAACACATTAATTGTATATAGTCTTAATTCCTCTAAAAACTCCATCTTGATTAGCTTATTAACTCAAAAGTTTATAAGTTTTTTATTAATCATTATACTGATAACAAATATCAGTAAAAGTTCCACCTCTATCAATATAAAAATTTAACATAATTCTTCGTTAAGCAATTATTATTTTTAATTTATCTGTTTGTATATGTTCCATTCATACATAATGCCATAATACAATGGTTTAGGAGGTAAGATATACATAATACATAGAACCAATGAATTGCATAATATCCCCTCAAAATGGAAAAGGAGGACTTTATTTAGGCAATATTGAGAGTGCAGGAAATGGTAAATTACTTGGACATCATGATGTTAATGCCATACTAGCTGTAATGAGTACAAAAGACTATACTTATGATCCACATGTAGCACACAAAGTATTTAAAAGATTTCATAATTTCTAGTTTGTAAGAGTTGATGATGCTGACTTTGTCAATTTAAGTAAATTTTTTGATGAATGCATTGATTTCATTGATATAAATCGATAATAGAGCAATGTCTTAGTGCATTGTCATGCAGGTGTCTCCAGATCTGCAACTATCGTTATTGCCTATCTCATGAAAACTTAAAATATGTCGTTGGAGCAAGCATTTCGACTTGTTTAGAATAAAAGAAGAATTGTCAATCCTAATCCAGGTTTTATGAGATAACTAAAACAATATGAGGCTAAACTATAAGGCTCTAATTCACTTAGGACCTCTACTGTAAGACCAAAGGAAAGATAACCATCTGCAAATAATTTGAGATAAAGTCAATATGTAGATTGGAATCAACAAGAAAATAACTATAAATCACATTACTAACAGTATTAACCATAAAGATAATACTAAAGTGCAACTGATTTGATGAGACAATCACAATATAATTATGAACGACTTAACCAAAGGTTATAATATAAATGTATTTTTAGATAAATGCACTACCCTCTGATCCCATAACATTATGCACCTTATGTAAGAAATTATAGTGTACCATATCCACAAAATCCATTAAGCTTTTCATCTTACAGACAAGGATGCTATTGATAGTATTAACTTATTATATAATTATTATCAAACCATGCTCTTAGAAGAGATTAGAAAGTTTTTGTTTATTGAATCCTTTTCCTAATCAACTTATGTCTTAAATTATTAAAATTCCTTTAATTTTTCATGATTCTCTTTTGAAGGGCGTTTAAATTATTAATTTTTTTCTAATTAAAACATCAGTTATTCAATTAAATTATTTTCTTCCATAACTATATTAAATGAACATATTACCTGATTCTTCATCCAAAATTTTTGATTCTCTATCTAATTATCTAGATTAATCATTTTATTCACATAATTCTATAATAGTTCTTAAAGATGGTAAATGTTATTTTCTTCTCTCAACTTTTGGTTTTAATTTTTATTTAATATTTATGAACCAATGATGTTTTAATGCTTCTTCCAATTTAATTCGACTTTCTTACTTATCTAAGAGACGTCTCATTAAATCTAACTATGAAGTGCAATAAACCATTCTATATTGATCTAGATTAATAAGTCTTTACATTCTTAGTTTTTATTAAGTTAGGATAAGTAAAATTCAGCATCATCTATCAATTTTTCATTTAAACTATCAACTCTTTCAACTCTTCTTTTTTTATATGTAAAAAAGGTCATAAAATACAGAAGCACTCCTATTTAATATAAATCAGTTTCTATTGAGGGATTTACAAATTTTTCTCTTATCTCTGGAGCAACATAACTATCTGCAACATTTTTTAGATATAATAGCATAGGTTCTTTCTCTATTCTACTCATGTATGTCATATTAATCATAAAAAGTTATAAAAAAGTGGATTATGTATTGATTAAGATGTTATTTGGTGTGATATTTCCATGATATATAGAATTTTTTTTCAAAAATTTCAATGATTATAGTATTTGTAAAATGACCTTATAAAATATTATATTTACAGATGCTAATTGTGTTTAATCTAAAACAAGCCCCTGATTCAATAAGTCTAATAATTTCTCACATCTAAAATGCTCATAAACTAAATAAATATAATGAACATCTTCAAAAACCCACTTTAAGTCAAGTAATGAAGAATGTTTAATACTTCTCAAAGTTTAAATTTCACTATTCAATATATCGAGATGAGAGTTATTCTTCAATGGATAAACTAGTGCAGTGTAATATTTTTTTGTTTTCTTATGCTATATTACATAGTAATCTTTAATCATCTATTCTAATAAAGTAAATTTGTTTGAAAAATTAGAGAGCTTGCAAAATGACTTCAACTTTTGCACCCAATCATTATACTGCTATTTTTCTTTAAAAAAGATTAATAAGCTTCCCTTTCCGTTAAATAACTAGATTCCAAATATTATGTTCTCACTTTTAACATAATTTTTCATTTTAATTATTTTGCAGCTTGATAATACTAGGTATTAATCAGATATAACTAGTATAGTACTAATAAAACGGAAGTAGTAATAAAACATTATTCCATGGTCGAGTATATAATCAACTATTATTTTAATATGGGAACTGTTTTATTAATGTCATCTAATTGTCGCTCAACTAAAAAGTTCAAACAACTCTCTTAAAATAATGCTCGGGGAATGTCTTTAACAAAATTTATTATGTTTTGTAGATCTGTCATTTGTTTTTTAATAAATATAATAATAGTGACTTCACTTAATTTTAAAATTAATTTCTTAAAATCATTATTTTTAGGAATTCAAAAGAATTCTCATATGTCTCTCAAATTAGTCATCAAGGAAGAGGGTAATTGTAGGCAATAACGTAATAAAGCGTCTTGCTAAAAACAATTGACTTAGATATTTCCTCTATAAATAATAGAGATTATACACAATGAGGATGGCCATTAATAAAATATAAGTGATAGATATTGCCTAATTTTAATAAATTTCTTACATTTGAAACTTACAATTAATTATTTAAAATCATAACCATTCCAGCTTTTAACTCAGATGTCATAATTTGGAATGCAACCATTACAATTAAAGCTCCTTCATTTTCAAATAAATTATACTCAACTCTCTTTGTAAAATTATTAATAGCCATCTGGGTTTAGATTTATTTTTTCATATAAGTTAGAGTAGGAAGCAGTCCTTGTTACAAAGTTCCCTCAAGGGATTTATTACAATATTAGAATAAAAATCCTAATTATTCCTATTGAATTAAGTAATGTATACCTATCCTAGGGTGTCACAAACAGAATTAGACTAAATGTTTCCAAAAAATTCCAAAAACTAATTCGATGTTTAGTATAAATTTTCATTAAATGTGTTACATAAAGTGTTAAAATTATCAACATTCTCTATTCCCTTATAAATATAAGTATAAAGCTTATCTAAATCATTTGTTGTTAGATAAGTGAAATTTCTCCATAATAATCTAAAATCTCTATTTCTATATAGTGAAGATGATGACCATGTCATATCTTAAATTTATTTATACAGATCAGCTGTATAATAATATTACGTCAAATAAGAACCAGTCTATTCATTTATAATCACACTTAGAATTAAATAAATTACCCAAAAAATAAGCAATATAATAATGCCAAAAAAATAATTTAATTATTTAAATTAACTTTAAGCTTTTACTTCTTTCACTTTTAATTATTCCTAGTCATATTTGATTTTTTCTAGCTATATAGATTACTCTTTTTAATTAATATCGAAATTATAATTAAAAATTAATTCAGAATTTACTAAAAGTACTTTAAGCATTTGTTTATATCTATCGATATCTCTATTGACTTTATGTGCTGTACAATATCTAAACATGTTTAAGTATTTATCAAATTTTTGTTTGTATATTCTATAATATATAACAGATATTAACATAGGTATAACTGTTAATGTTAAAAATATAATCCAATAACCATTCCATTTAGTTTTAGTTGCAATACTTCTATTTTTAGAGTAATCCCAAACCTATACTGTCAAATCTTCAAGCCAATAGTTTATATTCATTACATTTGCAAATTAAAAAACTTAATATGTTTAATTGGCTGGACTAAGTCTTGCTTCAAATCTTAATTTAAACATGTAATAATATTATATCATGGTTATAAAACCTTCAACAATACTTAAATTTTATGTGTAAACAGATGTTGCATCAGATTTCATAAATACTAAATTAATATACTTATCCTGAAAAAAAGGCTATAAATTATGACTGGATAATTAAGAAAAAGTGTTTTCTTTAAATTACAAATATGCATCATTTGTATTCATGATTAATGGTTCAGATATATTAGTATACATTGCTTTATTAATGGCACCAGACGAGAGATATGCTTAATATGTTACAACTGTTTATCTAATTCCATATTGAATATCATGAGGTACCATAATTCCTGAATGTAGTTAAATCATATCAATTTCTTCTAAAAATTAACCTAAATCTATTGTTGCTGCAACTAACACAATAATAAAAAACACTATTCCCATTGTGATAGACAAAATATTAAAGAAGAAAAATAACTTTAAACTTATTGGTGATTAGTGTTAGATAAAATAATCTAATGCTTCATATTTTTTATAGAATTAAGCCTTTTTTATACCTGCATGGGTAGATCCTTATGAGTTATCATCTAAAATCTTTTAGTTTTTAGCAATGTGACTTTAAATATTCATTCTAATATTTGAATTATCATTAACTTAATTACTTTTAGAATCCTAAAATGACTATGAGACATCCTATACCTATTTATTAAAAAAATCCTGCTACTTTTTTATCAACATTTGAGAAGTATTAGGTGTAAATTAATAACTAAAACTTAAATTAGGACTCAATAATTGAAGATCATCCTTAAAGTTAATATTTTCAATTTATTAATTTTTACTTTCTTGAATTTCTTTAATACCAAAAATTTTTATTTCGTCCTTTTCTTTTATAATAAATCTATTTTGTACAATGAGACTTTTCGGAGAGTTAGCATTTGCCTCCTATTCAGAAATGTTGGAATTCACGAAATGATGTTCTTCAAATTCCTTATCTGATCGAGAGAGTATTTTTATTTCCTTTATTTCTAAAATGTAATAAAAATATTCATAAAGTTCATGTTTTTAGACAATCACAACGAATTCATATTTATTCATTTATGTTTTATCTTAAAAAAGATCACTTAAATGAAATCTACTTTTAATCGTAACATTATTTATTTAAATTTCATTCTATTCATTAATAAATAATGATTCCTAAGGAAATTAGAATTCTAAAACTATTATACTGCCTGAATCAGCCTCTAATATTAAAGAAGATTTAGTGAATATTTAGTGCAACTTGACCTGACTAAAATCAAAATCATAAAACAAATCAATACAATCTTAGGAATAACCTAATTTATCAAAAAGGTTTTCCGTAAGTCCACCTATATTTTCATTTACATCAATGAAAATGTATGCTGATTAATTAATTAAGTCCTAAAGAAATCCATAAAACCTTATTTCACTGTTAGCAGTAAAATGTATGTCAAAAAAGAACTAAAAAGGTTTGATAATGGAGTTCATCACTTTAAAATAAGACTAATTGTTTCTCAAGAAAAACTTAGATTAACCATTTTTCATAAATCGCTAAACCAATAAATAATGCTCTCTAACTATTCCATCTGGAAGCAATTATTCTAAAGTCTAAATTTTTTTTAGTTCTTCAGATGTACGTAATAGGAATTTAGATGCATTATCTGATGTTTTAGAAATTATCAATTATTAATTCTCCTCATCCAAAACAATATTTAAGAAGACCAAATTTCTTGATAAAAATTGTGTGTTGATATTCTTATGCATTGTAATGAGTTTTTCATCTGATATAGAAGTGTAGTTTTTTATTTTATAAGCTTCCACATAATTATTCAGTAATTCAGCATAAAAAAATGTTATCACAGATTATAATTTTTAACTAGGAAAGGTTCTATATAGTTACAGAAGGGCTTATTCTATTCGATAAAATCTGGTACTGAGTTTCATGGATTAATCAAACAGCTTTTTTGATTAAAATAGTTTTTAAGCTTAAAATTCTTAGAAAAAAACCATTTTTTTACTTAAGGATTTTATAATTGAGTCTTTCAATTATTAATTTCGTGTTTCTCCTTCTAAAAATAACTTAACTCCTAGGGATAAATGTGTACTTTCAGTCATATTTTTATTAAACTAAAGAAATTAAAACTATAATTTCATTTATATTTATCTTCTTAGAAATATCATCTTTTATTTTTAGAGTCCAGAAATCAGAGATTTTTACAAAATCAAAAGTTTTTTTTTCTACATTTCAATTTATTATAACTTCTCACTTAAATCCTATTACTTAGAATCTTTAGAACTGCTCTATTTCTCTCCCTACGATATTGATCGCCCTCCTTACAACTCTGAAAATTTTGTATGCATGCGAATATTTGATTAATTAGAAGATAATTAATTATCATTCTACCTCCCAAAGAACATAGAAATTTATTTGTATGCCAAATAATGAAATCCCATTTAATATAATACAGCTATGTAGTGAATAACATTAAGCTGAGTGCCCCTTGGATTAGTTTATAATAACTTTTTAAGTTTTTTCAAATGAAATCTATTCATTATCTAAATAGGAAATATTTCCATTGAAAGAATTTAAAATGGTTAAATTTCATCAACTTTTATGGGACATTTATCTTTTGCTTATTTGAGCATTTGAGATTGAAGTAGTAAAATTTAAGATTAATTTTCATAATTAGCATTAATAAATTTTCCAAAATAATATTTAATCTTTTCTGGATTCTAGACTTAGGATATATTGTCAAATAAGGTGTTTTCAAGTTTCTCAAAATATTAAATAAATATAATAGATAATAAAGGTGTCAATAAGATAGTGATTTAGTCATTAATATTAGTTCTTTCATTTTGTGCTGAGGTAATTAACAATAATGATTCAATGATAGCATAAGAGTTTAAGATGAATGTAGTTGTAATGACAAATTTCAAGCATGTAATGAGAGTTGATATTATTTGATATATTCTTAATAATGACCTAAACATTATTACAATCCCTTAAATCATTATCCCATAAGATTCAACATTTAAAATTACATATGCTAATTGCTAAATAATTATTGTGGCTAAAATGAGTAAATCCAAAAATGTTTAATTAAATTGGCGTAAAGGATCTAATTTCATATCAATTGATTCTAAGCAAAGAATCAATCTCAAAATATAGGATACCAATAGAAAAATTATAGTTATAGTACTCAAAAAAACATTATAAATTTATTCATCAAATGTATGGTCGCTAAATTTATGAAATATATCATAAAAACATAAAGCCATAAATGGGACAAATAGATACATATTAAAAATTTGAGAATAGAGCGAGCAGACTTTGAAGTAAATACTTGATAATTTATGAGCTGTAATTTATTAATTTATTTACCCTTTGAAAATATAAAACATTCCTATTGGAATCAATTCAAAAATAATTATGCAACATAATGGAATAAGAAATAGATATTCCTCTATTTTAGAATACTTTGTTAAAATAATATCGAATCTCGAGCAACAATATATAATTATCCTATAATTGAATTTATTAGCTCCAGGATCAATATTTGAATTCACAATAGGGTTCCACAAAAATGCAATAAATTAACAGGATCCAAAAACAAATAGTATATTATGTAAAGTTTAATTCCATTAAAATGTTTCATAGACTTAAATGAAATATAAAATGAAAGATTCTTCCCTATTTATTGAAAATTCAGAATTTTTAACTTTTTTTTTTTTGTATTGCATATTAAAATTAATATAATATTTTACAATTTTAAATATAAGTTAAATGTTACATTAGTAAATACAATAAACCTCACTTAATAAGCAATAATAGAGTTATAATAAATCATTCTTAAATTTCAGTCTTGATCCTTCTTTAATAAGATATAGTCTTAAAGATAGTTGGCTTTAATTTGACATTAAACTTAATAGGAGCTTGCTTAACATGATCATTAGGAGCTACTCGATAAAGTATAGTCTTAATCATATTAATCGATTTGATCATGTCTGATTTCTTCATGTTTATAGATTCAGTATCAGAATTAGACGCCTCAAAATAATCGAGAATAGCTTCAATCAAATAACGGAAATTGCCCTGAATATCCTGAAATTTATTTTTGAGTGATTGATATTATTGTAAATTAACTTTTGTTTGCATAATTTCAACATACTATGATTGATCTGCTTTTGTATCCAAAGCAGATTATATTTTTTCAAAACCCTAAACAAATTTATCATATTTTGCAAAATTGATTTATAATTAATGATCTAATGATTAAAGAACAGTTTATGAAATATTATTTTGAATGGTTTCTAATTATTTAGAGAATTCCTCTGCTATTTAGTGTTCTAATTGAGATGAAATGAATTCCTGTTACTCAGTAATTACACCTATTTTATAATTATATTCCTCTAATTCTTTTTAAAGTTTTAGTATGTTCTTTGATTAGATCTCTATATCCATTTTATTTGCCTTGTTCAAACATTAATAATCTATTTAGTTAAGGGACTGTTTGATTAATGACATTTGTTATTCTATTCGTTCCTAGGTTTTTTTAAGTGCTAATGTATCTGTAGTAATGGATTTCGTGAGAAGTGGAAAATCATTATACTTGACAGTATTTTCTAGTTATTCTGCCAATAGAGCTAAGTCTAATTTGTTTTCTTATTCTTGATTTAGTTCTAAAATTAATAATATACTTACAAGTAATTAGTACATCTTATATCTATTCATCAACTATGCTGTACTTAATTAACTGGAGTATGACATTTTTAATATTTTGCATAAATTATTTATGGATTAAAACTAAGATCAAGTTGACCGTGATTGGTTAGATTTAAAGGGTGTTTTACAAGACGACATTATTGATAAGTTCAGAGAAGTGGGTCCAAAGGCCTATGCTCATTAATATGAATTTATCAAATATTGTTTGGGATAGGATGTGAAGTAATAAAATCCAATCATTGCACTTCGAAGTCAAACTGGTAGCGGTAAAACACTCTGCTTCCAATCACTTATTTATTAATCATTCACTGAAAAACATTAGAAGGTTGCCGAGATGAAACAAATTAAGTAAAAGGATGGAAGCATGAAAGACACTCGTGTACTCTACCCATATACTATTGTTTTGGGTTAAACAATTTATCTTAAATAACATGAAGAATATTTTAGAAAATACTTACCTGATAGATTGCGCGCTCAAAATATGAAATTTTAAACATTCTTTGCATTCACAAAAGATAATGTAATGAAGTTAATAATTTTAGTAATTTCAATAAGTTAAAGAAAATCGCATTGAAGATGCTGACTGTAATGTATACTTGTGTCATCCCAGTAAAATTTGTGTTGGTCTCAAGAATCGTATAATAAATGTTTCTAATTTGAGTAGAATATAGTTTCATAAATAGGATATCTAATTATCGATGAAGCCGATCAACTGCTTGAAGAAAATGAAAAAAATCTAGCTCGTATAGAGACTATGCAACTTATATAATTCATTCTTGGACAAACTGCTAACCAAAATTACTAGATTATTTTCGTGAGTGCAAGTCTCAATCAAAAAGATATCGAAAAGCTTATCACAGAGTGTGTATAACATAATATTGATGCAAATAAAAAGGTGGATTCACGTTTTTTGGAAAAGACAGAAGACTTTTAACAAATTACATGCAACATATAGTTAATCCCCTCTGTCTAACAACAAATATCTCCTTATACAATTGTTCATATGTATAAAGAGGCCATTGAATAGCCAGAAGCAATTCTGGTGGATTTACTCAAGGATATCTTTGAAAAATTTAGTGAAGCGTAAGTCATGATTTTCTTTAACAAAAAAACAATAGTCGGAGAATTAATTAAACTATTGAAACAAAATCCTAAGTTAGACTTTATTGTGAAAAATAATTGGATTGGAGAATGTACTGGAGACACTAATCAAATAGACAGAGAGACAGTCAGGAAAGAATTTAAAGATGGAGTGAAAAAGATATTGTTATGTACTGATGTACTACAGAGGGGAATGGATTTCAGAAAAGTTAGAGTTATTATCCATTATGGTCTTCCCACTACACCAGCTGGAGAATTTAAAGAAGAAAGGTTACTTATTATATAAATATAGTTATTTCCAACGATCTGGTAGAACAGGAAGAGCAAAAGATGAAGGAGTTGTTGTCTCATTGCTATTAGAGGAGGACCTAAAAACTAATAGACATGAGAAATTACAGGAAACACTAACTAGAAACAATTCTAAGATTCAAAAGTATGATCAGAAGTAATTCTGTACAGACTTAGCCAAATTGCTGAATTTAAATAAATAAGAGTGATATAAATAATATGTCCCAATAATCCCATAGTAGTCAATCTTCAAGAAGTTCATCTCAAAAACGAGATAAAAGACCAAGAAGAGAGAAAATGAAGAAGAAAAACAATGCTGATGAATATAATAGTCAAATCGATGATGATGGATCATCATATGATAGTGGTACTATTATTAATTGTTTAAGCAATGAGATCTCGTAATAGAGCACCTTTATTAGGAATTAGTAAAATAATTAGAAGAGAAAACAAACCTAAAAAGCATTTCCCTGCCCATACACCTGCTGCAGCCACATTCTTATACAAACCAGGAGTTGAATTACCTAATCTTAGCAATTACATAAATCAAATAATTGAAATAAGAATAGCTTGTGAATACATAAATAGATAAAATCAAGGTCTTATACTTCGTTAGATTTGGGGATCTAATGGAGTTTATGCTAGTCATAGTGATGCTGTATGCATTGGTCTTCATGCTGGACTTTTAGCTTTAGGTGATCTTAAACTAACAGGCACATTCTATTAAGGTGTTAGTCTATCTTGTAAAGTTATTAAAGGCAAAAAATCATTAAATGGACAATTAAAAGTTCCTCTTCTCTCAAGATCACTTAAAACACCATGTGCACATTGTCTTAAACCAGAAAAGGTTGGATGGCTACCATAACTTGGATCTCCAGAACAGTTGATAAGTTGGGCTAGAAAAATGTCCTTACCCCCAAATAGAAGATTAACCAAAAGAACACACTCAACTGTATTCCTCCATGAATTACCTGTAAGTTCTTATCCTGAAAACATATTGGTTAACAATTTACCACCATTGAATGAAGGATGGATTATTTGGGATATGTGTAATGAACCTAGTCAGAAGTATAATCTAATCACATTCATGGATCGATAGACTACATAAGGATACAAGAATCATACCTCATACAAATTAAGAACCCATTGTTTATACATTGAAACCAATTCTAAGAAGTATCTAGTCCAATCTAATAGATATGAAATCTCAATGGATCCAAAATATATTGATGATGATGTCTTCCTTAATTCTAATGCATACATGATCTAAGAAGTAGTCAATCCCCAATAATCTGACATTGATATGCTCCAAAAATATGGAGTATTATGTTTACAAATTATTAGGTACCATTACCAAAAGAGAATAAAAGAATGTTATTATAGTAATTGAAATGGGATAAATTTGAATGGGGTAACGACAATGTGGTTATAGATGGAAAGTTCACTATTTAGGGTCTTAAATGCTTTAAAATGGTTCCTATTACAAAGCATCATCAATGAAATAATTATGTTAAAATTACATCAATAACTCATACACTGTCCTTCTCATAAAGAGAAAATCACATAACTAAATATTGAGCCTAACTGTCCTGTTAATCAAAGGGCTTTATGTAAGAAGTGTATTAACGATGGATAAACAATACAACTGGAGATGATTGAATAACTGCTACAAAAAAATGAGACATCAAATCTGTGTGCCACTGAGAAGTTTGTACAGTAAATCCATCAGCAATTCAATATTTTAAAATAGCAGTTCTTAGAAGAATTATTACACTTTGAGACTGAGTTAGAAAAGACTCTTCATCCACTTACTAATTAGAAAGAAAAATTAGATTATTATTTGATGCCAGAAACAACACTTTCACTGTTAGATTTGTAGGAATTAGGTTAGTTGTTAGCAGAAAACATCCTTAAAGAAGATGATTAGTATGTCATAAACTTTTCAAAGACAGTAACAAAACATGATAGAGAAAGGATTCAAAATAAATTCAAAGATTTAGAAACACTACTTTAAGAATTCAGAGATTCCAATAACAATAAATTGAAAGATCATCATTAATGGAAATGTTCCCCTTAAAAACTAAGCTTCCATTCTAGGGTTCTTTCAATGGGAATTAATAAAAAAGGTGATATATTAGTAATCGGAATGGAAGATTAATAAGATTTACATTTATATAGAAAGAATGAAATTGAAACATGGTAATTAGAACACAAACTAAATAGTGGAAGTGTTACTAAAATATATTATAGTAAATTTTAAGATTGGTTCATTTCTGTAAATTAAGATCAATAATTGAGACTTTGGAAATTAAGAGATACGAAATGGATGAACATTCCTATAAAATAAGAGCATTATAACACAATATGGGGGGTGACATTTAATGAGGATGAAACTATTATGGCTACATGTAGTGAAGATAGAACAATTAAATTATGGTATAAACATGAAGACACAATTAAATTAATTTAAACTTTAGACGGGCATATTGGAGCTGTTTATTGTGTAGCATTTCATAAAGATATGTTGGCAAGTGGTGGATAAGATAAATAATTAATTTTATGGAGATATAGAGATTAAGATTGGGAATTATATGATTTATTAGGTAAACATCATTATCCTATTTTGGCATTACATTATCATAATAATAGATTATTTATTTAATTAGAAAGAAGCATTGAAGTTTGGGATAAATAAAGAGAATTAGTTATAGAATGCAAACCCATAATTGGAATGATTGGATATTAAGAACAATTAATTAATTATGACCATGAAGGTAATCTGTATATTTGGAATAATGAAAGATGTTCATAAACAATAAATTTTAAGAGTGCTATATCATAAGTAATAATTAGAGATCATATGATGCTCATAATTGAAGGGAAACATTTGCATTAATTATATTTATCATGATTGCTACAACTCACCATATATTTTTTTAAATTAATCTACTAAATGTCTAACCTCATTCACTGAACCATAGGGTAACATATCAGATTTTAATTTATTGTTTTCTTATTCTAGATTTTCAATTGTTATTTTCATAGCTTGAACTTATTCTTTGTATTCTTATTCTCTTTTAAGTAATCCTTCAATAATTTGTATTTTATCTTCATTGGATGCTGTTAGTTATGCTACTCTTTCTTAATATTGTTTTAGGATGTTAAGGAAGTTCTATTATTACTATTTTAATTAATTCATTTACAATGCAGCCAATGACCTCGGAGGGATTGAAGGCAGGCATAACCAAATCCAATATACGTAGTAATGTTACCAAAAAGTAAGTCATATTTATAAAAGACCTAACACACTTGGAGGAGGTAAGACATAATTGGGACCACCTAAAACAAATATGGATACATAGCAATCAGCATAAGATAATGTGATTGTTAAATATAAAGAAGGCATTGTCACACCTAAAGAGTAAACAATATTTTAAGTAGATTGATCACAAAGAAGTTCCTATAACTAGCAGAACAATAGAATCGTGAAGAAGAATCGCGGTTGAAATCAATGCAAAAACCAGCTGATACAAAAGTTAGTTCGAGTGTTGTAGAAAGCAACATGAAGTCATACTATTAAAGTGCAGTATGGTCGAGTTGCTATTTAGGACAAATCTTCCAATTCAGACGTGAAAGTTTCATCATCCAACAATCCAGAGAAGAGCTCATTTATGGATTCCAAGTAATCAGATGGTACATACTCAGACTCTGACTCAAAGAGGGATCAATCTGAGTAATAGGAAAAGAAACCAAAGCAAAAGAAAGGTCTTAAAGAAGAAGACTTAGAGGAAAATATCCCAATAAATTTATCTGAAACTCCAACTCTCTAATTACTCTTTATACCATCCTCTTATATTAATAGTGAATAAGGTAAGAAAACTGGTTAAGTATAAAGAACATAAAAGTATGACCAATATATGGTAGAACGTATTGGTAGTGATAATTATACTAAAAGACATGCATAAACATTTAATTATATTTAAAAACATAAACCATAACAATGTAATAGAGTTGAGAAAAATGATTAAGGAGCATTTGCTGCTGTTTGGGATCTATATGATGCTTAAATAACTGATTAATTAAATGAATTTGAATAACTATAAGAAGATATAAAAGGTAGTATTGACAAAGAATACAAATATTAAAATAAAAATCCATACTTTTTGTTACCAACTGATCTAGAAGCTATAAAGATTCATGCAGAAAGACCTATACTTGGTAAGGATACTTCTGAAAAAGCATCATCAAAAGCTAGAACTGGTGTTACAACTAATAAATAACCAGTTAATAATCTTTCAGGAGGATACACTAATCAAGGATAAGGATAAGATGAAAGAATGTAAGATTCTTCCTCTAGTCATACAGGAACAAAAGTAATGTAATCATAATAAGTGAATATTTAATAATAAGTGACTAGAAGTCATGGTAAGACTAGTAATCCATTACCAGAATAAATGTAAAAAATATATGAATAGAAATAAGATGAATAAGATTAAAAAGAAGAAGAATTAATGAAAGAATTAGTTAAAAAGACAAATACATCAACTACAGAAGCAGAATAAGTAATATTTTAAAGTAATTAAATTCCAACTAATCTGAAGTATGTAGAGAGAATTCTTAATTAAAATTTATTTCATAAATAGTATATCTAATATCGTAATTATCCTGAAGTAAAATTCGAAAAAATGACAATGGATGAAGATATTAAATAAAGAGGAGGAGCATTTAAAAGAAATTTTTAAAACAAATAAGAGGAAGAGGAAGTAGTAGAAAAAAAACCTTTAGATCCTATTGTTTAATTATTTCAATATAAATGTGGTTTAAGTGAATAATGTAGAGTGACTAGTGCTGATTGGAATCCTGTTAACAAAGATTTATTGGCTGCATCATACTCGAATAGAGAAACCTCTGAAGGTCATATTATGTTTTGGACACTTAAAAATCCCACCTATCCAGAGAGAATCATAACTTATCCATCTAAAATTAATTGTTGTTCATTTTCCCATAGTCAACCTAATTTAATTGCTGCTGGTACAATGGATGGTATAGTTGCAGTTTGGGATATTCGTCGTAAATCAGATAAACCAGTTACTGAAAATAAAGAAATGGCTGGTAAACATAGTGATTCAGTTTGGGAAGTA
Source organism: Paramecium caudatum (assembly GCA_000715435.1). Lineage (NCBI taxonomy): Eukaryota > Ciliophora > Oligohymenophorea > Peniculida > Parameciidae > Paramecium > Paramecium caudatum. The sequence goes on from JMSD01000005.1 coordinate 87,928, forward strand.
TAATGGGTTGGTAAAGGAGCAAAAGGTACTGATAAAGGGGAATCATTGGTTAGTATTAGTAGTGATAGCAGAATAGCTGAATGGTCTATGAAAAAGGGATTAGAATATACAAATCTCATGAATCTCAAAAGAGTTGTTTAATCTTCATAAAAAGAAAACTTATAGGAAGGCGTTAATTTTAGATTATCTGCTGGTTTTTCATTTGATTTTCTTAGAGGGTAAAAATAATTAATATTTCTAGAGAATCTTCGATGTATTTAGCAGCCACAGAAGATGGTACAATTCACAGATGCTCTAAATCATACACTGAATAATATTTAGACAATTATTTTGGTCATTCTGGTCCAGTTTATAAGGTAAGATGCAATCCATTCTTCAGTGATATATTTTTAACATGTAGTGCTGATTGGTCATGTAAATTATGGAATTGGAGAGAAGAACTACCAAAAGCTAATTTTTAAGTATTTTATATATTAATTGTTAGTAATAAAATTTATAAGATGAAGTGCTGGATTTCGAGTGGTCACCCCACATCTCCACACTATTTGCTTCTGTTTGTAAAGATGGCAGACTTGAACTATGGGATTTACATAAAAATAATATGTTAGATCCATTTGCTACTGTTTTACCACCAGATTAATAAACTTGGCCAGCTAAAACAATGATAAGATTTGCATAAAATAGTCCTATTTTAGTTACTGGTGATGCACATGGTGATATTAATACCTATAGATTATATGGTATATATGATTATAATAGTGTAGGCTATGAAGATAGTGATCCATTAGCAGAAGGAGAAAGATTATAAAAATTATTATACCCAACTGGGTATTTGAAGGGACAGAAAGAATTAAAAGATTAATGAAAAATAATATATATAAATATGAATGTGAATCTGATCTGTCCACAGCATAAATAATAGGTGATATAGGCATGCATAGATGTAGATTGTTCTGTCTTTCCCTTTATGTGCAAAGTTTGTTTAAGTGAATAGGTAACAGTAGCATAACACATAAAACATAACTAATGTCTTAAACCCTACCAATAATATGTGACTGTGGTCAGTAAGCAGATTGAGGATAACCTATAAGATGTTAACAAATTCTTGGAATTATTTCACCGTGAATCCCAAATTATTTAGCAATTTTTCCTTTCTGATGAACATTTGAATAACATGGAAGGATATATTCGCTCTCAAAAAGAGCTTATAGAATAAGATATTAAATCAGCTGTTGAATCACTTACATTACTCTTTTAGCTACAAAAGACTGAATTACTCAATAAACTAGACCAATTCACTCGTGTATACAAAAGCAACTTTTTCCTTCTTAAGGAAATGGTTGAACCAATTCATTTCTTAGTAAGCAAGTGTAAATATTATGCTAATGAAAATAATCTTAAGGTATTCATAGTATATATGTAGTAAAAATTACATACAAAGCCAGATTTGGGATTATAACTTAAAGCTTCCCTTAAATAAATGGCAATCCTTAAAAAACCAGATTAAGTTAAACAAGCACTTGAAACTCTAAAAAAGTCACAAATGCTATCATACAATAATGAAAGTTTCAATAAACTGATTAACGATTCCCTAAATTCAATAAAAGACTACTTTACCACCAATGTCTCAATACCCAATATTACTCCAATTGAAGTTCCACAAATACAAACTTAAGTTCCTCCATAAGTACCATAAGTTCCTCAAATCACATCACCTAAGATGAAGCCTATGGAAGTTTCTTATGCAGATAAAGTGACTATGCTAGATGATAATAAAACAGTAATTTCATCTGTGGAATCTAAAGTGTCCATTGTACCTCCTCCAATGATAAATGTTCAAATTCTAGACAGTCGTATTTTAGAAGATCCCTCAAAAGTAGCAATTCTTCTATCACTAGAGCCATCAACATTCGAAGTTTAAGATCAAAAAGAAATTGAGCTTAGAATTTGTAGTATCCTCCCTTGCTCTTGTTGGCAGCACATTCGTGGCCCTTGGTTTAGCAGATGGGACTCTAAAATTGCTCGATATGACTACAAGCAAGGTCAGTTTTTATCCAAATACCTATATTCAACATAGTAAACCAGTTTGTCAGTTAATTGTACTAAGACAAAATAAGGGTACACGATTAGCTTCATTAAGTGATGAAAATTATGCTATTATTTGGACATTGGGTGAAAATTATGTCCCCTACCCAGAACGTAAATTGGTTGGATTCAAATCTAAACTAAATCGTCTCATGGATATTGCTGATTGTTCTCATGTTTTATGTCAATGCGATACAAATCTTCATATTGTCAACTATCATGATAATAGAATAGCTTACTCATTTGATTTCAAGTCATAATTAATAGAATTTCTATATGTTAGTAAGTTTGAAAAGTTTGCTACAATAGCATAAGGTAATATAGTGTCTATTTATTCTCTAAAAATGAATAATAATATGCAAGGTGCTATGTTATTAGTAAATTGTGAATTAGAGTGTATTTAACCAGCAACATAAATATCTAACATTAGTACATGTATTGCAACTGAACACTTAAATGATATTGTTATATGTTATGGTTGTACAGATGGATGGATCAGAATATTTAATGTACTAAAAAATACTCTTTTAGGTGAATATTAAGTATTTATTTAACTAATCATAGCTCTTTACATGTAAGATCAAAGAAATGATTATTGTAAAATAAGCAAAATCCTTCATTCTGGTGGTTTTTGCAGAAAATATTAAGTAGATAAAAAGTATCATGGTACAAGAGAACAAACTAGCGCCTATCGAGAAGTATGGTGAACTATTAGAATGCTTGGCTAAGAGCGGCAAGAATGTGTTGTAGACTTTCATGAGAAATCGAAGTTCAATCCTATTGTTAGGAGAGTCTCAGCGAGACATCGGCCTGTATGAATTATGCTGATGAAATTAAAATAAATTATATGCACTCTCATCACTTCGATGAAATGGGATTTAGGGAACACGAAAAAATAGGAGAAGGTGCATTTGGTCAAGTGTTCAAGGGTATTTATAGAGGAGAAGAAGCTGCTGTTAAAGTATTTGAAATTTGTATTTAGATTATTCAAAATTCTCCTCTCTCTGAAACATCTATCCTACAATACATTAATCATCCCAATGTTATTAAGCTTTGGAAGGTAAAGATTATTGATTTTTAGGAATATAAATTTGGCAGTCAAATATATCTAGTCATGGAATACTGCTCTGGAGGATCTTTACGCGACTACACTTCCTTAACTGAGGACTAAATCATATAAGTGATGAAGTGCTTGTTCTCAGCATTAGAATACTTACATAGTCAGGGGATCATACATAGAGACATAAAACCTGGTATCTTTTGTTATATGAGTAGAGATAATATTTTAATCAAGAATCAATCAGATTTTAGAACCATTAAGTTAGCTGATTTTGGCCTCAGTTTTCAATATGATACAGAGATTAAGTACTATTAAACTGTGTCTCAACAATGTGGCACCTTTATATTCATGGCTCCAGAGTAAATATAAAATTTAGCTTACAACAAAACAGTAGATACTTGGTCTTGTGGCATTGTTTTGTATATGCTCTTGATGGGTAGACATCCATATTATCCTCGCCTATCTACAAAACAATAGTTTATTGAAAGTTATCCAAATATTCAGTATGATGAACCCCTTAATGCGTCATCATTGTCCAGAGATTTATTGAAGAGATTGCTGTGCTATGATCCCCATCGAAGATATACAGCATCATAAGCACTATCACATCCTTGGATTACTCGAAGATTCAATGATTCCATTCCAATGGGACTAAAGGAGTTTGGAACTTGCAAATAGCTCTCTGAAAATTTGATAAGTGTAAATTTATATTGTAAAAAGGTAAGATTCTCAAGGCAGTTATGTTTGTCTAATATTTTATTAAGACAAACAGTCTAATAAGATCCCAAAGTAGACAAGATAGTGAAACTTCTATTTTAAAATAAGATCATCATCGAAAAAGTACATTACTTAAACCACTTGTCATAAAAAATACAAGTAAATTGTCATAAGATGATTTACAAAAAAAGATTCGCTTATCATAATTGACTGCTCTACTTGTTAAATAATAGAGTTAAACTAATCATCACACATGTCCTAAAATAGCATCTCAACCTACTTTAGATTCTCCCAAAAAAAATTATATTGAACATGAAATGATAAGCTCCATTTCACCAATGAAGGGCGACTCAGAGCATAGCAAACTCGAATCACCTCATAAAAGCTTTAGAAAGTCTCAATCATTTTAGAGATTGATTCTGCCTCAGCTTTCAGATTCAACTCAAACATCCATAAGCCCTGTAGTGAAAAGAGAATCAAAAACAATTGTAATGAAGAAATCCCAATCCATTTTGGAACTGTAAAGAATACAAGGGGATAATGAATAATTTGAATAGAAAACTACATTAAGACAAAGGATGGAAACGTATGATTAAAAACATCATAGTCATCGTCTGATTGAAAAGACAAATTCTCTTAATACATCAACTATCTCTCCTAAGAATAGATTAGTATAACAAATCATTATGCAATAATAATAATTGTTGATTCTTCCAAAATATAGAAAGAGATTATGATGATAATTGATTAAATGAATATAATATTGGCATTAAGTCTTGTTGTCATCCTTAGAGCAGATTCTGTTTACAATGATGAGGCAGTATTTAATTGTAAACCAGAGAACGATGAGAAGAATGAATAAAAACTACAAGAACTAAGATTATTCCCAATAGATTGTTGGGTGTTCTTATTAATATGTATGGGTTGAATTGAGCAATCAAAGCCCCTATTACGTTTGTACAATCTGCTAGAATAGTTTACCATTTCCTAGCCAATCCTCGCTTTTTTGGAATTCCAGGAGACATAATTTTCGTAATTACTATTACAAATGGCGTCTAATCAATTGTTTAGTTTGCAACTGCAATTTATGTCCTTGTAAATGATGAAGCACCTGATACAAATGTATTTTGCGATGTAAATGCATTAATAAACTAGATAACAGGCATAGCAACGTCAATAGTATTTGTTATCTCTAATATGAATATTTTTGTTTTTGCAGCCTACCCACTAGCCCTCATATATAATGCTTTTGAATCAACTACTAAATTTGTTAGAATTTTTAATTATATAGTGACTTTGCTCATTATTGTTGCAGTTTGCATTGGATTTGGTGTTCAAAATAGCATTGTTTCTCTTACTTTGAATGGGTAAATTATAATATTTATTCAAAAGTATGTGTGCTATTTCAGCCAGCAATAGCAAATTATGGGATATCATTATCTCGCTCATTTATCTTTTAGTATTCTTAATGTTCGCAATTATGTCTGTTGCTTTTATATTTACTTTCAAAAAGTTGGTTCCAAAAATTTCTGGAATTAGATAACTTAGAGGACAATACTTAAGATATTATTAAAGATTTATTAGTTTTAGCATTATTATGAAACTCCTGCTTGGAATCTTTAGTGCAATTAATCTATTAAATTGTTATTTTTTTTTGGAGGGATGGTTAACTGTTTCAGAAACATGCTAAAATGTCACACAAGCATTATGTATTTTAGGATAGGTTTACATAATAACCTATGATCCTATAATGTCTTCAAAGTTTCATCATACAGCCACATTTCCAGTAACTGAAAGAAGTAACACTACTTAAGAGATGTCATTACACGGTATATCTATAATATAAATTTAGATTTTAATGTATTAGATGAGTTACATAAACAAATGAAAAAAACTTAAGTTCAATCTATGTTGGCTGGGATTTAAATGTTAAAAAAACAAAAGCATGATGAAATCATATAATATAAGGATTTAGCTATAAATGATGAGAATGATGGAAGCAGTAATTCAAGTCAGGGAGATTTAAGTGAACTAGTAGAGAGTTGTCTTTAACCATTTACACTTGAAGAGGTTGAAGAATGTTAAGTAGTTTAATTGAATGAAAAGATTAAAGAATAGTTAAATATATCAAAAGATACTGATATTTTTAAGATGAGATGCATCCTGTATGCACCTAAAATATTTAATTACTTCATTTCACTTGATAATATTGATCTTGAAGACTGCTTTGATTTAGTTAAAAATTAGGCAAAACTTGATTAATAAACTGGTCCAGATGGAGGTAAGAGTGGTGAATTCTTTTTCTTTTCTTATGATAATTAACTTATAATAAAAACTATGAGATAATCTGAAGTAACATTTATTTAATATTTAGGTGTGTACCTATAAAAAGAGACTATATAATTTTGCAACTTATTTAGCGAATAAACCATAATCACTTTTAACCAAAATTTATGGGATGTACACATTTGAAAGACAAGAGGAATAAAATTCAAAGGTTCATTTTTTGATTATGAGAAATATTTCACTTGGAATTCCTCGTAGTTCTATTTTGAGAACTTTTGACATGAAAGGTTCTGAATATGATAGGGAAGTATTAGCTAAAAAATAAGAGAGTGATTTATCTAAAATGACACTCAAAGATATAGATTTCTTTAAAATAGAACAATAAATGTGGGTTGAACCGGAAACATTAAAAAGTTTAATAATATATTCTTATCATAGAACTTCGACTTCACCTCACTGAAGACTCTGAATTTTTAGAAAAATAAAAACTGATTGATTATTCATTGCTTGTCATGGTTATAGATTGGAATGGGAAATAGGAGATCCTAACAAAACATTTAAATGGATCATCTCTGAATATCGTTGCCTCATTAAAAGAACCAGGGGTAATAGAATTTATCAATTTAGGTTTACTATCACATTGCTATAATTGATTATTTATAGTAGTGGAATGTTAATAAAAATGTTGAACAAACAACAAAAAAACTGATCAATATGAATATGTAATTGGATACTTCAGCATAAAAACCATAAATATATGGTAAAAGATTTGTAGAGAAACTTATAAATAGAATATTGCCAAACTGAATATTTTATTAGAAAATAATATAATTTAATTAATGTAAGAAATGCATGAGTCTCATTCATAATCTGATTTTAAACTTCCATTCATTGACTCTCATAGCCAACATAGATTACCCATTCGTATGGATCCCAGTTATCGTCTTAAACACACTAACCCCATACGTGTATAGTACATGAAATTTATGGAAAGAAAAAGTGTAGATGAACTTAAAAATGAAACTTACTATCTCGAAAAATTTGCAAAAGTTAATCATATTTCTTACTAAGAAAGTCATAAATAGTATATTTATTAATAAAACTAGCGAATCTCGAAACAGGGAAGTATTATAAAGACTAAAAAAGGAGACAAAGCCAAAAATACATTACTAGAAACCAAATCTCAAATACTTCAATTTAGATGACTCTGATATCCATCCTGAATAAGTTAATTAGATTTTTCACAAAAAACATAAGCTAGACAATTAAAAAGTTTTTATTTCCGAATGAGATTTAATTATTATATTTATTGAATGGAACTTTTGCGAAAATTGTGTGCGATTCCCTAAAATATTGCTGATTCTTTCAAAAATATGAGGCAATAATCATCTAAAGTACAACTAATCGTGGAGCCTATCTATTTGTGTTACTAAGCTAAAATAGAAACGAGTAAAATAACAATTGAGTCAACGAGCAGGAAAAAAAAATAAACTTCATGTTAGGAGACCTAAACTGAAGCCATTTTATAATAAAAAGAACCAACACATTAGAATGAAGAACAGGAACCTATAGTACATGAAATTTAACTGGAAAGAAAGCCTAGCTCCAAGTCAGAGAAGAAGCTCAAGAAATAATAGTCAAAAATAAGTGACCCCGAACAAGAGAGTCTTAATTCTGATAAAACCGAGCCTTCGTAATACTCATACTGCCAGAATCATTTCCTCACTGTACTAGAGAAAAATGAACAATAGTATAAATTAGAACAAAATTTACTATACAAATAAGCAAAAAGAAAGACCTCAAAAGATTATTAAAGTGATCTGTTCAGAAAATATATTCATAAAATTAAAGAACATTATAATGAAGAAAAACAAAACCTCAAAACTCGAACCTAATCCTCAGATGAAAAATAAGCTGACTCACCTTCAGATGAGAAAAATCAACTTATAGTATGATTTATATACAATTTTGTTATAATTATTTAATTCTAATATTCTTATCCACTTCATAGATATCCTAAAATTTAATAATATAATTTATATTTATTTTATTCGTTTAAAATTTTTTTCCTGTAGTATTATAAATTTTTGATTTCTTTAAGGAATTAGATGTGATTTATCGAAAATTAATGACAATCAGAAATTTTAGTCTTGGGCCCTTTTTCTATCAATCGTTATTCTATTAAAATGGGGTTTCTTAAAAAATAAACCCTTAATCTATTATATAAAAAAGGTTCAAATAAATAAATTAAATAAA